>SJYT01057736.1:46665-57243 GCA_006410635.1 Cephalophus harveyi | reverse complement strand
GGGGGGGGGGGGGGGGGGGCGCCCTCTATGTGCCTGACATGCTGAACAACAGAAAAGGACCCCAAGCAAGGGAGCCCTGTAACTGTCTGAATGGGTGGAGCTATGAAGAAAAACCAGCCAAAGAGGTCTTCTGATCACCAGCTTCAAGAGACTCAAAAAAATACTCTGATAGGGCCATAACTCCAGCGGCAGAGACAGTCTGGCATTTGGCACCCCCAGCTGCACCACCTTCATGCTCAACTCTCACTGGGGCAGAGCTGCCACAGGCAAAAAAAGTCTTGCGTCTAGGCACATAGGGTCACCTCAGTAGTGTCTGACTCTTTGCAACCCTGTAGACTGTGGCCTCGGAGAAGGCGATGGCACCCCACTCCAGTACTCTTGCCTGGAAAATCCCATGGACGGAGAAGCCTGATAGGCTGCAGTCCATGGGGTCGACTTCACTTTCACTTTTCACTTTCATGCATTGGAGAAGGAAATGGCAACCCACTCCAGTGTTCTTGGCTGGAGAATCCCAAGGACGGGGGAGCCTGGTGGGCTGCCATCTATGGGGTCGCACAGAGTCGGACATGACTGAAGCAACTTAGCAGCAGCAGCAGCAGCAGACTGTGGCCTGCCAGGCTTCTCTGTCAGGGACAAGGTGGGGTGGGGGGTGTTCCCCAGGCAAGAATACTGGAGCGTATTGGCCAATACTGATTGCCATACCCTTCTAGAGTGCTAAACTTCCTGCTGCCCTAGCCACCAACTCCCCTGAGAACCTTGGTGCTGCCAGAACCCGTGCAACTCTAACACCTCCACACCTGGCCCTCACAGAGGCAAACCCAAGTCCTCCAGGGCAGCCTCAGGAGCAAACCCCAGTGGACGACCCACATGCAGAGGTGAAAATAAAACCACAATTGAAACCCAGGGGCAGTATGGCTAAGAAAGAAGACCCAAAACCTTCCCACCAGCTGTACAAGCTGCAGATTAAATCCACATGATCAACTAGGCAGACTCTGTGTCTATGGAATATATGAAAGGTCATTGAGAGCGCCCACAAAAGAAAATGCACTTGTTCTGATAGCTGTGGACATTGGAGGCAAGAACACATAGGAGCAGGACCAGATTAGAATCTGAGCTGCCCCCACAGCAGGTCCAGAGATCAGCACAGTGTTGGAGGGCATCCTAGGGAGGTGAGGTGGACTGTGACTCCCAGCAAGGCAAAGGACTCGAATAGCAGTGACTCAAGAAAAAACATTTATTATTCGTATGTTTTGACTTGTTCTGTAGATTATTTCTGATTTTTTCTTCTTTTCCCTCCCCTCCAACATTGTAATTGTCCATTTTATTGGCACTATGAAATCTAATTAAGCTTTTTAGCATTTTCTTTCTTCCTCAGTCACATTTTTTATTGTTGTTATAAACCTCTGCCTATACATTGGACTTCTGCAGTTCTGTGTTTTCCTTTTTTCTCTTTTTTCTTTTCTTAATTTTAATTTTTTTAAACCTATTACTATTTTTCCTACATTTATTCCTTTGTTTGCTTTTCCTATCACTCTTTTCCCCTTGCAGTTAATCTTTAATTTATATAAATCTTCTTTATCTACCACTATCTAACTTTGCAGATCTATTCTTTCTTTTCTTTCTTTCCTCTCCTCTTAATATATTTGTTAGTTTTATTTTCATTGCTTTATTTCCAAATTGACACATTGCTTTAGTTTTTTTTTCTAGTTTGTGCTTTAGTTATTTTTGTTCTGGTGGATATAATTTGTGGTTTCTTTTGTTCTCGGAGTCAATCTATTGTACTTTATTCTTTCACAGTTTTGATTTTACTTATAGGTATATATGCTGTCTCTTATACACATCTTATTGCTTTAGTTTTTTTTTCTAGTTTGTGCTTTAGTTATTTTTGTTCTGGTGGATATAATTTGTGGTTTCTTTTGTTCTCGGAGTCAATCTATTGTACTTTATTCTTTCACAGTTTTGATTTTAATTATAGGTATATATGTATATGTGTATATTCAGTTACACTTTTTATTGCTATTATAAAATTCTGCCTCTACATTGGGCTTTTGCAGTTCTGTAGAGATTTTTTTTTTTTATTTCTTCTTCCACTTTTTTTTCTTCTTTTCCCATTTTATAATTTTAATTTTTTTAACCTATTACATTTTTTCTACATTTATCCCCTTGTTTGCATTTCCTACTGTTCTTTTACCCTTGCAGTTAATCTTTAATGGATATAAATCTTCTTCATCTACCTCTATTTAACTTTGCATATCTATTCTTTCTTTATTTTCTTTCTTACCTTTCCTCTTAACATATTTGTTAGTTTTGTTTTCATTGCTCTGTTCCCCACTTAGCACCTTGCTTTACTTTTGTTTTCCAGTTTGTACTTTGGTTAGTTTTGTTATTAACTGGTAAATATAATTTTTTATTTCCTTTGTTTGCTGGATCACTGTACTGTACTTTATTTTTGTTGAATTGTTTTGACTTTGCTCATGGGTGTATATATACTGTATATGTGTATATTCCATTATTTTAATTATTTGCCTTATTTTGTAACTGCCATTGTCTGGGGTTCATCTTTACATGCTCATTTTTGAATATTTGTTTTAATCTCACTTAATGCCATAACAAACCACTTGTGGAATCTTCATTCCTGACCAGAGATCAAGCCCTGAGCCTTTGGAGTAGGAGCACTATCTTGGAGCCTCTGGTAGTCCCTAGACTACCAGAGAACTAACCCTAGGGAGTATCAGATAGTGAGAAACCACACAAAGGAAACCACTTCAATACAAGACCCAGCATCACCCAACCACCAGTAGCACCCTGTGCTGGATGCCTCATCTAAACAACAAACAAAACAAAATACAAAAACCCAGTCATCAGCAGACAGGATTACCACCTCACTCATCCTTGCCCATCAGAGGGAAAAAAAAAAACAACAAACAAACAAAAACTTAGCACAAATTTCACCCTATGTGAAGCTTACACTAACCACTGGACTTCTTGAATAAACTGCCACATGTAACAGTTATAATCTTGAAATTGTCTTCAAAATATGAGTATTCTAGCCTAAGACCCTTTCCTTCTCTTCTCTCCACCATCATACCTAGGGGGCTTTAATGCTCAAATTTTCAGAAGACAATCTTTCCTAGAAATTTTAACACAAAATGTACAAAATGTATTATTTACTAATTCTATTTTTGTCATACACTGGCAACCTCTTTAATATCTAGAAAGACTAGATGTCAATTAAGACTCACTTGTCCATTATATACACTATATATACAGCAAAGTGAAACAAAATGCACTAACGGAAAAGACAATGATTACTCCCCCTCACTATAAACACACTGCAACAGAGATCTGCACTTCCCTCCCCTCTCCCGACACTGAACACAAAGTGTACTGCTCCAGGAAGTGGTCTGGCCAATCCCCCGCTCCCCAACATCATTTCACATGAATTTTAACAAAAAGGTATTTACAAAATGTCTTTTTACTACTTCAACTTTTAACATATTATCAGGCACTTCAGAACATCTAGAAAGACTAGGTATTTCCAAAAAGTACTTATTGTCAACTATATATACAGTAGTGAGGAATAGAATGCACACACTAAACAATGGTTATATAGAAATGTCTTCTAAGTATGACCAGTCTTGCATAGCACTTTTTATTCTTCCTCCTCAAGGTCTTCTATTCGACGTCGTCCAACCCACTGAACAAACGGGGACTTCGGTGGCTCCGGAAGTTTCTTCTAGAGGTAATCAAACAACTCCATTTCGAAAAGTCATTTCCAGAAGACATTTCTTTTCTAAAGTTTTCTTTTCTTTTTTTTTTTTTAACAAATGGGCATTTACAAGACGCAATTTTTCTAACTATTTTATCATACGTCGGCAACCTCTTCATATCTAGGAGGCCTAGATGTAGCGAAGGTTTTCTTTTGAAAGGTTGGGGGTAAAGTTGAGAGCATCTTTTTCATATTATATACACAGGCCTTTATCAGCGGCCAGTAAATCTTCCCAGAGGGCGGCGGGCACTTTCTGCTGGCCACAAGGGGTATGTTATTCCACCATTTCTATCTTTTGACATCAATGTCTCGGTAGAACACGATCACCGCCCGCGGGCCGCTAACGTTCCACTCGTCGTCGACCGCGGCTCTGCTCACCTTGCGGGCCCTTTAAGGCCTTTGTCCGTCGTTGTCCGCACGAGGTGAGGTCTCGTCCAACTGGGACAGAGCGGTCACCTCAGGTCGCGGATGCGCGTGGCCCCAAGGCCTAAGGATGGACGAGCTGGCGCCCACAATCCTTCCCGGGCCTCCGAGGCTCTAACGGCCCTCCGGGGAGTCAGAGCGGCCGCCATTCTTCTAGTCCTGTCACACCCGACGCCCAAAGGCGCCACGTTCTCGGCGGCCAGGCGGAGGCTTCGCCTAAGCCCAAGCCCTGCAGCTCTGGGTGAAGAGACCCAGCGGTTGGCAGGATCGTGGCTCGGAGGGGCCGCCGCCATTAGGTCGCGAAGGTGGGGGTGGCGGCAGGGGGAGAGGTTCGCGGCTGCTTCCGGTCTTGGGCCCTGCCAACTGCCGGCCTCGACGACCGCTCTACAAAACACACCCGAGAATGTCCCGGGGCCCCCCAGTTCACCTACCGACCAGAGGCCGGAGAGCCTGGAGGGCCCCAGGGTAGAAGGCCACGATCCGCTTCTAGCCATGCTCTCTGCTGGAACTCAAGCAATAACATTTTTAAAGAATTTTGTTTATTATATAAGGGAGCAAATAAGAAAATAGCATCACAAAGTAATGTTAAGATAATGATTTGTCTTAAATATTTTGACATGTTTAAATTCCGTGAGTGTTCTCCACTGTCAGGAACACACAGAGATTCACAGAGTTGGGAAGGGAAGAAAAGGGGAAGGAGAAGACAGAGACAACCTGGTGGAGAGAAAGGAGAGTCCAAAGGAGGAGAGAGTGGTCAAGCCAGTAATCTCACTCTCACATAAAATTGGGTACTGAAGATTGGGTTTTTGAGTGTACAAAATTGACAACAAATACCAAAAGGCTGTTTTTGAAGCCAATGATCTGCTTTTCTGGGTGTCTGATGTCCTCTGCCAGCATTCAGAAGTTGTTTTGTGGAATTTACTCAGCGTTGAAATGTTCTTTTGATGAAATTGTGAGGGAGAAAGTGGTCTCCACGTCCTATTCCTCCGCCATCTTGGGACCACCCCCTGAGTTAAGTTTTATTTGGGGCAAAATGAGAACTGCAGCCCGGGAGGCAGCATCTCAAATAGCTCTGAGAAAGCATATGGTATAATTGCATAATTCAGAATTTTGCAACTCTCACCTTTTAAAATTTGTAGGGTTTATAAATGTATTTCAGTGCTATTATTTTGTGATAGTTTTAGCTTTCCCAGACTATTGAACTTTAAACCACTAGATTTCACCCCAAGTGATTACTTAAACTCAACAGCTTTATACAAACAATTAACAGGAAATTTCAAGTCCTTCATTAAGCCTAGAAATTGTTTAATATTCTCTTAGTCTATCTAAATGTATTTTAAGAATTGTTTTCCAAAGAAAATGTTGTAATAGTAATTATGAATTTAACTAAAGCAAATGAAAAAAAGGAAAATCCCTTCTCTAGGAAAAGAAAATAAGTCTGTATTTGAGAAAAATTGCTTTTTTCATTCTAACATTTGAAATGGTAAATATTCATGATGTGTGAAACAGCATGATACGTAACTGTACAGTCTTAATTACATAAAAATGAATGCTTAGTTGTGAAAATACACAAATGAGACCTAGAAGGACATGTCAAATGGTAAACTGTTTGTAATTATGAATGACTTCGTTTTTTGCTTCTTGTGCTTTTTGGTTTCCTATTATGCACATGTTAACTTTTAAGAAATAAATGTTATTTTAAAAACCTTAAAAAAATGTTATTGCTTTATATCTCAAACACAAATGTAGGTATTCTAATTTTTTAAATTATGATGTTTTACATATTACTGGCATTAGAAAATGTTTTCTGAGCTACCAAAAGGAGCTTCTGCCCTCACTTTGAAACCTACTGAGAGAATTCCAGCCAAATGCAGCTTTGTTAGCTTTGCCAGATTTCTTTAAGCTTTGTGCCTTAAAAACTGCTCAAGATAGAGCCTCCACTGTACACCTGGGTTGCAGCAGTGAATTCAATGATTCTTAAAGTCACTTAACACTAGAAAAGTAAAAAATCAGATCTTTTGAATTCCGGTTTGTTGTTTTTCTATATCCACAGTCTTTCTTACACTATAGAGTCTGAGGAAAATTATAAAGTCAAAGAGAATTAGTGTTTTGTATTTAACTAAGCAAGCCATGAATCAAGTGATTTGATAATAAAAATCCCTTGGCACTGAAAGAATTCCAGCCAAATGCAGCTTTGTTAGCTTTGCCAGATTTCTGTTAGCTTTGCCAGATTTCTTTAAGCTTTGTGCCTTAAAAACTGCTCAAGATAGCGCCTCCACTGTATACCTGGGTTGCAGCAGTGAATTCACTGATTCTTAAAGTCACTTAACACTAGAAAAGTAAAAAATCAGATCTTTTGAATTCCAGTTTGTTGTTTTTCTATATCCAAAGTCTTTCTTACACTATAGAGTCTGAGGAAAATTATAAAAGTCAAAGAGAATTAGTGTTTTGTATTTAACTAAGCAAGCCATGAATCAAGTGATTTGATAATAAAAATCCCTTGGCACTAGATTAATGAATCAGTAGCTACTAAAAAGATGGATTGTGATAAGATCCATAATGAGATTCAGAGTGAAGAAAGATGCAGTCTATTCAAATGGTTCAGCTGTTCCATCAGGGACAGTAGATAAAAGGACTTAACAAACATTGGTTCTTGGACTGACTGTCATTTCATCCAGGCTACTGGACCTCTTGATCTCTTTAAGACTGGCTTTTCTGTACCTTCAGTGGACATGGACACAGGGAGGATATTAAGGTGAATATTCTTGTAACTAGAATGTGATCAAGTGCTGACATAGAAATATGGTTACTTCACAAGAAATTTTAACATCACTGAATAATGTATATCTAAGTTTTGCAAGTTAAAAAATCATGGCCAGAATTTTAAAATGTTTCATTTTATTTTATATTTCTTATGCAATTAACTGATATTTTCTAAATCCTTTGCAATTCACATTTTATGCAAACACTCTTCTATATTTTCTATACTCTTCTCATAACAAGAAATTTCAAACGTACATGTTAGCACAGGATTAGTGAAATAAAAGCTCTAGTCCAAAGACGGGAGAAAGTATTAAATTTAAACAGTATTGTTCTGGTTTTAAACACTGATTATTAAAAGCCATTTTTAAAAATTAAGTATGGGTGGTACTTAAATATATTATTTGTCATTTAGATATAGTAATATATACTCTTTGCTGCTGCTGCTGCTGCTAAGTCACTTTAGCCGTGTCTGACTCTGTGTGGCCGCATAGACGGCAGCCCACCAATCTCCCCCATCCCTGGGATTCTCCAGGCAAGAACATTGGAGTGGGTTGCCATTTCCTTCTCCAATGTATGAAAGTGAAAAGTGAAAGTGAAGTCGTTCAGTCGTGTCCGACTCTTAGCAACCCCATGGACTGCACCCTACCAGACTCCTCTGTCCATGGAATTTTCCAGACAAGAGTACTGGAATGGGGTGCCATTCCCTTCTCAGATATATATATACTCTTTAGGTGTCTATAAAGATTCTTAATATTCTTTTTGATTAATAAGTTTCCTTTCTGCTTGAATGATACTTTGTGTTCCTTACACAGGCTATTGGTATTTCTATTGTTAAGTTCAGATGAGTTCAGTCACACAGTACTGAGGGAATTTTTGTGACCCCACAGACGGCAGCATGCCAGGCTTCCCTGTCCATCACTGGGAGCTTGCTCAAACTCATGTCCATCAAGTTGGTGATGACATCCAACCATCTCATCCTCTGTTGTCCCCTTCGCCTCCTGCCTTCAATCTTTCCCAGCTTTAGGCTCTTTTCTAATGAGTCAGTTCACATCAGGTGGCCAATATATTGGAGTTTCAGCTTCAGCATCAGTCCTTCCAATGAATATTCAGGACTGATTTCCTTTAGGATGAACTGGTTTAATCTCCTTGCAGTCCAAGGGACTCTCAAGAGTCTTCTCCAACACCACAGTTCAAAAGCATCACTTCTTGGGCACTCAGCTTTCTTTATAGTCCAACTCTCACATCCATACATGACTACTAGAAAACCATAGCTTTGACTAGATGGACCTTTGTTGGCAAAGTAATGTCTCTGTTTTTTAATATGCTATCTAGGTTGGTCAAGCTTTTCTTCCAAGGGGCAAGCATATTTTAATTTCATGGCTACAGGTACCATCTGCAGTGATTTTGGAGCCTCCCAAAATAAAGCCTGTCACTGTTTCCAGTGTTTCCTCATCTATTTCCCATGAAGTGATGGGAACAGATGCCATGATCTTAGTTTTCTGAATGTTGAGTTTTAAGCCAACTTTTTCACTTTCTTCTTTCAATCTTTCACTTTCATCAAGAGGCTCTTTAGTTCTTCTTCACTTTCTGCCATAAGGGTGGTGTCATCTGCATATATGAAGTTATTGATATTCCTCCCAGAAATCTTGATTCCAGCTTGTGCTTCATCCAGCCTGAAATTTCTCATGATGTGCTCTGCATATAAGTTAAATAAGCATGGTGACAATATACAGCCTTGACGTACTCCTTTCCATATTTGGAGTCAGTCTGTTATTTCATGTCCAGTTCTAACAGTTTCTTCTTGACCTGCATACAGATTTCTCAGGAGGCAAGTCAGGTGGTGTGAAATTCCCATTTCTTGAAAAATTTTCCACAGCTTATTGTGATCCACACAGTCTAAGGCTTTGGCATAGTCCATAAAACAGAAATAGGTGTTTTTCTGATATTCTCTTGTTTCTTCTATGATTGAGCAGATATTGGCATTTTGATCTCTGGTTCCTCTGCCTTTTCTAAATCCAGCTTGAACATCTGGAAGTCACAGTTCATGTACTATTGAAACCTGGCTTGGAGAATTTACAGCATTCCTTTGCTAGCATGTGAGATGAGTGCAATTGTGAGGTAGTTTGATCATTCTTTGGCATTGCCTTTCTTTGGGATTGGAATGAACACTGACCTTTTCCAGTCCTGTGGCCACTTCCGAGTTTTCCAAATTTGCTAGCATATTGAGTGCAGCACTTTCATAGCATCATCGATCAGAATTTGAAATAGCTCAGCTGGAATGCTATCATTTCCACTAGCTTTGTTCGTAGTGATCCTTCCTAAGGTCCACTTGACTTTGCATTCCAGGATGTCTGGCACAAGGTGAGTGATCACACCAATGTGGTGATCTGGTTCATGAAAATCTTTTTTGTTCTTCTGTGTATTGTTGCCACCTCTTCTTAATAACTTCTGCTTCTGTTGAGGTGAGGTGAGGTGAAGTCGCTCAGTCGTGTCCGACTCTTTGCGACCCCATGGACTGTAACCTACTAGGCTTCTCCGTCCATGGGATTCTCCAGGCAAGAACACTGGAGTGGATTGCCATTTCCTTCTCCAGGGGATCTTCCCGACCCAGGGATCGAACCCAGGTCTCCCACATTGGAGGCAGACGCTTTAACCTCTGAGCCACCAGGGAAGCATCTTCCCTTGTTTCTGCCCTTCTTTGCATGAAATATTCTATTATAAGCCATGGCTATTTATTTTACTCTTTTTTTTTCCAGCTTTTCTGTTAAACCTTCCTCTTTTCATCTACTTCTTACCTCAGGCTTGCCTTTTGATCTCTCTATACAAAACCATTTATCTGTTTGAAGGTCAGATAGATTTTTATTTATGGCGTCTTCACTGATAATGAAAAGTTAATTTAATTCAACAGGATGTATTGTGAACATTCAGTAATTTATTTCTTAATTATATTCAGATTAGCACTCCATTTTATGCAGTCTTGCACTGTGCTATGATTTTTCCTTGTACATGTGTATCTCCTCTTTCAAATAAGATTACCGATAATTAGAAGTTTGGAATGAAATTAACAGCATTCCACATACAAGCAGATATTTATATCTTATATTTACAGATGTGCTTGACATATTGCAGAGAATTTATTTTACTCCAGAAATAGTTTTATTTTAAACTCTGTTCTGTGCTTTGTATATGTTTCTGAAGCATACTTTTGTAGAAAATTTACTTAGGAGGTAACATCAGCAAAATGGTGGAGTAGGAGAGACCATCCATTGTCCATACACACACAAAATTAATTAGATGGCTATCTAATAACAAAGTAGTTATATAATGATAGCTAAATATTGTTACGGAGAAGGCAATGGCAAGCCACTCCAGTACTCTTGCCTGGAAAATCCCATGGATGGAGGAGCCTGGTAGGCTGCAGTCCATGGGGTCGCTGGAAGTCGGATGCGACTGAGCGACTTCACTTCACTTTTCGCTTTCACACAATGGAGAAGGAAATGGCAACCCACTCCAGTGTTCTTGCCTGGAGAATCCCAGGGACAGGGGAGCCTGTTGGGCTCCTGTCTATGGGGTCGCACAGAGTCGGACACGACTGAAGCGACTTAGCAGCAGCAGCAGCAGGA
>SJYT01057736.1:26422-39586 GCA_006410635.1 Cephalophus harveyi | reverse complement strand
GATGTTATATAGTGGTAATGGTGACAGTATTTGTACAATATGGTATAATTCCTAAAACTATCTTTGTTTCTTAGAAAGGTAATGTTTCCCTAGATTTTATCTAAATAAATAATTTTTTGTCACTCTGTTCTGATACCCAAAATGCATAGAAAGTCTTTTTTTTCCCTATGCTTTGTGGCTTGTCAGATCTTAGTTCCTCGACCTGGGATCGAACTCAGACAGTGAAATCACAAAGTCCTAACCACTGGACTGCCAAGAAATTCCCATCGAAACTCATTTTAATTAAACTTTTAAATTTTATTTATTTTTGATTTCAGGAAACTAAGTCTCAATTAGTTTTGGAGATTATAGGTTTGTTGGAAAGACAAATATACATAGAAAATCCAGAAAAAGCTGGACACATAATATCTTGTTAAAATTGAGCTACATATAGATCTTTGAACCAGTAACCTTTTTTTTATCATAAAATAATTGAGACACAGCTCCACATTTCCATATTCTTTATCACTTGGTTTCTTTTATCTGCTTCTTTGTATCTTTTCTCTACCTCATTGGTTTTGCTTGCTTATATTTTTGATAGCCTTATAACTTTGGTTTATCAAGCCATTTACAACCCACTTCTCACTCTGCACTCTCTTAAGACTGTTTAGGTTTTGCATCTATTGATACCCTCATTTGATACACTTGGGCCCCAAACCTAATAATCTATTGGCTAATCCCACCTTTCATTCTAGACTCACAAATGGCTGTTTAATCTGAAAATTATCTCCTTTATTGTAGGAATATTTAGATAATATTAATTCTTCCAATTTGAGAGCACGGAATGTATTTCCATTTCTTTGTATCATCTTCAATTTCCTTCATCAATGTTTTATAGTTTTCAGAGTATAAGTCTTTCACCTCCTTGGTTGTTTATTGAAAGTGAAAGTGACAGTCACTCAGTCATGCCCAACTCTTTGTGACCCCATGGACTACGCAGTCCATGGAAATCTCCAAGCCAGAATACAGGAGTGGATAGCCTTTCCTTTCTCCAGGGAATCTTCCCAACCCAGGGATTGAACCCATGTTTCCCACATTGCAGGTGGATTCTTTACCAGCTGAGCTATCAGGGAAGCCCTTGATGGTTTATGTATTTTTATTTTTTATATGATTTTAAATGATTTAAAAAAATTATATTTCTGTTAGTTCATTATTTATATATAGAAACACAGTAAATTTCTGTATATTAATATACATCACTACAACTTTGCTGAATTCATTTGTTCTAGTAATTTTGGGGTGGAGACAGTTTTTTATATATAAAGTATCACGTAATCTGCAGATAGTGATGGTTTTACTTCTTCCCTTCCTATTTGAATGCCTTT
The DNA here is from genome assembly GCA_006410635.1 of Cephalophus harveyi. Lineage (NCBI taxonomy): Eukaryota > Metazoa > Chordata > Mammalia > Artiodactyla > Bovidae > Cephalophus > Cephalophus harveyi. The sequence goes on along the minus strand of SJYT01057736.1, from coordinate 38,222 downwards.
TATTTCTTATTCTTATCTGATTGCTGTGAATAGTATTTCCAGTGCTATGTTAAATAGAAGTGGCAAGAGTGGGCACCCTTTCCTTGTTCCTGAGTTTGGAAGAAAAGCTTTCAGCTTTTCACTGTTGAGAAGGATGTAGCTTGTGGGTTTGCCATAATGTCCTCTATTATGTTGAGAAAAGTTTCCTACTCTGATAAGAGTTGTAATCATGAGTGAAGGTTGAATTCTGTCAAATGCTCTTTTTGCATCTGTTGAGATGATCATTGGATTTTTATCCTTCTTACATTGATTGATTTGAAAATGTTGAACCATCCTTTTGACCCTGGGATAAATCTGACTTGATCGTGGTATATGATCTTTTAATATATTGCTGAATTTGGATTGCCAATATTTTGTTGAGAATCTTTTGCATCTATATTCATCAAATATATTGGCCTGTAAAGGAGGCAAGAACATACAATGGAGAAAAGACAAGTGGTGTTGAGAAAATTGGATAGTATCACGTGTAAAAGACTGAGATTAGAACATTCAGTTCAGTTCAGTCGCTCAGTCGTTTCCGACTCTTTGCGACCCCATGAATCACAGCATGCCAGGCCTCCCTGTTCATTACCATCTCTCGGAGTTCACTCGGATTCACGTCCATCGAGTCCGTGATGCCATCCAGCCATCTCATCCTCGGTTGTCCCCTTCTCCTCCTGACCCCAATCCCTCCCAGCATCAGAGTCTTTTCCAATGAGTCAACTCTTCGTATGAGATGGCCAAAGTACTGGGGTTTCCGCTTTAGCATCATTCCTTCCAAAGAAATCCCAGGATTGATCTCCTTCAGAATGGACTGGTTGGATCTCCTTGCAGTTCAAGGGACTCTCAAGAGTCTTCTCCGACACCACAGTTCAAAAGCATCAATTCTTTGGCACTCAGCCTTCTTCACAGTCCAACTCTCACATCCATACATGACCACAAGAAAAACCATAGCCTTGACTAGACAGACCTTAGTCGGCAAGGTAATGTCTCTGCTTTTGAAAATACTATCTAGGTTGGACATAACTTTTCTTNCAATTCTTCGGCGCTCAGCCTTCTTCACAGTCCAACTCTCACATCCATACATGACCACAAGAAAAACCATAGCCTTGACTAGACAGACCTTAGTCGGCAAGGTAATGTCTCTGCTTTTGAAAATACTATCTAGGTTGGACATAACTTTTCTTTCTTTTTTTTTTTTAATTTTTACTTTATTTTACTTTATAATACCATATTGGTTTTGCAATACATTGACATGAATCCATCACGGGTGTATATGAGCTCCCAATCCTGAATCCTCCTCCCACATCCCACCCCATATCCTCTCTCTGGATCATCCCCGTGCACCAGCCCCAAGTTGCATCTCCTGGCTGTACTATAGGAATGCATTGTTTAATAATCTAGCAGAAACATACCTCCTTACTAATACTTTAATAATTTAGATCAGATGATGAATCCTCATAGAACTATTATACTTTGTGTACTCTGTTGCTTTATGTCTCATTTTAATTGAACATTAAGGGAATGTAGTATTTCAATCATAGCTCTGCCAATATGTTTATCTAGAGGCCTGTTGCCATTGTCTTTGAAATTTTTGTTGCCAAGAAAGGCAAGATTACATTTTTTTCCTTCCAGATTGAGTTGGTGTAGTATATTCTTGGTTATCAAAATACTCATAACTTTGGGACTTTGAAATGGTAAATATTCATGATGTGTGAAACAGCATGATACATAACTGTATGGTCTTGATTACATAAAAATGAATGCTTAGTTGTGAAAATACACAAATGAGACCTAGAAGGACATGTCAAATGGTAAACTGCTTGTAATTATGAATGACTTCATTTTTTGCTTCTTGTGCTTTTTGGTTTCCTATTATGCACATGTTAACTTTTAAGAAATAAATGTTATTTTAAAAACCTTAAAAAATGTTATTGCTTTATATCTCAAACACAAATGTAGGTATTCTAATTTTTTAAATTATGATGTTTTACATATTACTGGCATTAGAAAATGTTTTCTGAGCTACCAAAAGGAGCTTCTGCCCTCACTTTGAAACCTACTGAGAGAATTCCAGCCAAATGCAGCTTTGTTAGCTTTGCCAGATTTCTTTAAGCTTTGTGCCTTAAAAACTGCTCAAGATAGAGCCTCCACTGTACACCTGGGTTGCAGCAGTGAATTCAATGATTCTTAAAGTCACTTAACACTAGAAAAGTAAAAAATCAGATCTTTTGAATTCCGGTTTGTTGTTTTTCTATATCCACAGTCTTTCTTACACTATAGAGTCTGAGGAAAATTATAAAGTCAAAGAGAATTAGTGTTTTGTATTTAACTAAGCAAGCCATGAATCAAGTGATTTGATAATAAAAATCCCTTGGCACTAGATTAATGAATCAGTAGCTACTAAAAAGATGCATTGTGATAAGATCCATAATGAGATTCAGAGTGAAGAAAGATGCAGTCTATTCAAATGGTTCAGCTGTTCCATCAGGGACAGTAGATAAAAGGACTTAACAAACATTGGTTCTTGGACTGACTGTCATTTCATCCAGGCTACTGGACCTCTTGATCTCTTTAAGACTGGCTTTTCTGTACCTTCAGTGGACATGGACACAGGGAGGATATTAAGGTGAATATTCTTGTAACTAGAATGTGATCAAGTGCTGACATAGAAATATGGTTACTTCACAAGAAATTTTAACATCACTGAATAATGTATATCTAAGTTTTGCAAGTTAAAAAATCATGGCCAGAATTTTAAAATGTTTCATTTTATTTTATATTTCTTATGCAATTAACTGATATTTTCTAAATCCTTTACAATTCACATTTTATGCAAACACTCTTCTATATTTTCTATACTCTTCTCATAACAAGAAATTTCAGTCCTACATGTTAGTACAGGATTAGTGAAATAAAAGCTCTAGTCCAAAGACTTGGGGAGAAAGTATTAAATTTAAACAGTATTGTTCTGGTTTTAAACACTGATTATTAAAAACTATTTTTAAAAATTAAATATGGGTGATACTTAAATATATTATTTGTTATTTAGATATAGTAATATATACTCTTTGCTGCTGCTGCTGCTGCTAAGTCGCTTTAGCCGTGTCCAACTCTGTGCGGTCCCATAGACGGCAGCCCACCAATCTCCCCCGTCCCTGGGATTCTCCAGGCAAGAACACTGGAGTGGGTTGCCATTTCCTTCTCCAGTGTATGAAAGTGAAAAGTGAAAGTGAAGTCGTTCAGTTGTGTCTGACTCTTAGCAACCCCATGGACTGCACCCTACCAGACTCCTCTGTCCATGGGATTTTCCAGGCAAGAGTACTGGAATGGGATGCCATTCCCTTCTCAGATATATATATATATATACTCTTTAGGTGTCTATAGAGATTCTTAATATTCTTTTTGATTAATAAGTTTCCTTTCTGCTTGAATGATACTTTGTGTTCCTTACACAGGCTATTGGTATTTCTGTTGTTAAGTTCGGATGAGTTCAGTCACACAGTACTGTGGGAATTTTTGTGACCCCACGGACGGCAGCATGCCAGGCTTCCCTGTCCATCACTGGGAGCTTGCTCAAACTCATGTCCATCAAGTTGGTGATGACATCCAACCATCTCATCCTCTGTTGTCCCCTTCGCCTCCTGCCTTCAATCTTTCCCAGCTTTAGGCTCTTTTCTAATGAGTCAGTTCACATCAGGTGGCCAATATATTGGAGTTTCAGCTTCAGCATCAGTCCTTCCAATGAATATTCAGGACTGATTTCCTTTAGGATGAACTGGTTTAATCTCCTTGCAGTCCAAGGGACTCTCAAGAGTCTTCTCCAACACCACAGTTCAAAAGCATCACTTCTTGGGCACTCAGCTTTCTTTATAGTCCAACTCTCACATCCATACATGACTACTAGAAAACCATAGCTTTGACTAGATGGACCTTTGTTGGCAAAGTAATGTCTCTGTTTTTTAATATGCTATCTAGGTTGGTCAAGCTTTTCTTCCAAGGGGCAAGCATATTTTAATTTCATGGCTACAGGTACCATCTGCAGTGATTTTGGAGCCTCCCAAAATAAAGCCTGTCACTGTTTCCAGTGTTTCCTCATCTATTTCCCATGAAGTGATGGGAACAGATGCCATGATCTTAGTTTTCTGAATGTTGAGTTTTAAGCCAACTTTTTCACTTTCTTCTTTCAATCTTTCACTTTCATCAAGAGGCTCTTTAGTTCTTCTTCACTTTCTGCCATAAGGGTGGTGTCATCTGCATATATGAAGTTATTGATATTCCTCCCAGAAATCTTGATTCCAGCTTGTGCTTCATCCAGCCTGAAATTTCTCATGATGTGCTCTGCATATAAGTTAAATAAGCATGGTGACAATATACAGCCTTGACGTACTCCTTTCCATATTTGGAGTCAGTCTGTTATTTCATGTCCAGTTCTAACAGTTTCTTCTTGACCTGCATACAGATTTCTCAGGAGGCAAGTCAGGTGGTGTGAAATTCCCATTTCTTGAAAAATTTTCCACAGCTTATTGTGATCCACACAGTCTAAGGCTTTGGCATAGTCCATAAAACAGAAATAGGTGTTTTTCTGATATTCTCTTGTTTCTTCTATGATTGAGCAGATATTGGCATTTTGATCTCTGGTTCCTCTGCCTTTTCTAAATCCAGCTTGAACATCTGGAAGTCACAGTTCATGTACTATTGAAACCTGGCTTGGAGAATTTACAGCATTCCTTTGCTAGCATGTGAGATGAGTGCAATTGTGAGGTAGTTTGATCATTCTTTGGCATTGCCTTTCTTTGGGATTGGAATGAACACTGACCTTTTCCAGTCCTGTGGCCACTTCCGAGTTTTCCAAATTTGCTAGCATATTGAGTGCAGCACTTTCATAGCATCATCGATCAGAATTTGAAATAGCTCAGCTGGAATGCTATCATTTCCACTAGCTTTGTTCGTAGTGATCCTTCCTAAGGTCCACTTGACTTTGCATTCCAGGATGTCTGGCACAAGGTGAGTGATCACACCAATGTGGTGATCTGGTTCATGAAAATCTTTTTTGTTCTTCTGTGTATTGTTGCCACCTCTTCTTAATAACTTCTGCTTCTGTTGAGGTGAGGTGAGGTGAAGTCGCTCAGTCGTGTCCGACTCTTTGCGACCCCATGGACTGTAACCTACTAGGCTTCTCCGTCCATGGGATTCTCCAGGCAAGAACACTGGAGTGGATTGCCATTTCCTTCTCCAGGGGATCTTCCCGACCCAGGGATCGAACCCAGGTCTCCCACATTGGAGGCAGACGCTTTAACCTCTGAGCCACCAGGGAAGCATCTTCCCTTGTTTCTGCCCTTCTTTGCATGAAATATTCTATTATAAGCCATGGCTATTTATTTTACTCTTTTTTTTTCCAGCTTTTCTGTTAAACCTTCCTCTTTTCATCTACTTCTTACCTCAGGCTTGCCTTTTGATCTCTCTATACAAAACCATTTATCTGTTTGAAGGTCAGATAGATTTTTATTTATGGCGTCTTCACTGATAATGAAAAGTTAATTTAATTCAACAGGATGTATTGTGAACATTCAGTAATTTATTTCTTAATTATATTCAGATTAGCACTCCATTTTATGCAGTCTTGCACTGTGCTATGATTCTTCCTTGTACATGTGTATCTCCTCTTTCAAATAAGATTACCGATAATTAGAAGTTTGGAATGAAATTAACAGCATTCCACATACAAGCAGATATTTATATCTTATATTTACAGATGTGCTTGACATATTGCAGAGAATTTATTTTACTCCAGAAATAGTTTTATTTTAAACTCTGTTCTGTGCTTTGTATATGTTTCTGAAGCATACTTTTGTAGAAAATTTACTTAGGAGGTAACATCAGCAAAATGGTGGAGTAGGAGAGACCATCCATTGTCCATACACACACAAAATTAATTAGATGGCTATCTAATAACAAAGTAGTTATATAATGATAGCTAAATATTGTTACGGAGAAGGCAATGGCAAGCCACTCCAGTACTCTTGCCTGGAAAATCCCATGGATGGAGGAGCCTGGTAGGCTGCAGTCCATGGGGTCGCTGGAAGTCGGATGCGACTGAGCGACTTCACTTCACTTTTCGCTTTCACACAATGGAGAAGGAAATGGCAACCCACTCCAGTGTTCTTGCCTGGAGAATCCCAGGGACAGGGGAGCCTGTTGGGCTCCTGTCTATGGGGTCGCACAGAGTCGGACACGACTGAAGCGACTTAGCAGCAGCAGCAGCAGCAAATATTGTTAAATTCAGTGACAAGTATTTTGAGGTCTTGTTCTTTGGTGGAATTGAGAATTCTCTTTTTCATAGACTTGTGCACAAAAATGCCATCTAACAATACTTGTATTTCCTGTTAGTGAGTTTATAAGGTTAAGTCCTACAAGCATAAAGGTCACCTTGTTATTTCAAAGGATTTGCCCAAAATATATGCCACCTGTGAAAATGTATATGGTTAGAGAAGGATCTATTTTAACACTGTGACAAGCAAATGATATCTGTGAAACCACAACTTTGATATACTGGTCTTATTTTTGAATATACATAAAATAAACATATAAATAGTATAATAATGTTCATCCTTTTATCCACTAAAATTATTTTACTCTTATCTGCGTTATAACAACCATGAATTTTTGGTAGTTTTATTCATCTGATAGTTGAAGAAATGTGATTTGCTCATTATATTCATTCAACGTTTCCCAGTGGTAAGTAGGTTCAAGTTAAGTGAGATACAGAATCAAAGATAACAAATAGGGCTTCAGTTCAGTTCAGTTACTCAGTTGTGTCTGACTCTTTGCGGCCCCATGAACCGCAGCACGCTAGGCTTCCCTGTCTATCACCAACTCCGGGAGTCCACCCAAACCCATGTTCATTGAGTCGGTGATGCCATCCAGCCATCTCATCCTCTGACGTCCCCTTTTTCTCCTGTCCTCAATCTTTCCCAGCTTCAGAGTCTTTTCAAATGAGCCAGCTGTTCGCATCAGGTGACCAAAGTATTGGAGTCTCAGCTTCAACATCAGTCCTACCAATGAACACCCAAAACTGATCTCCCTTAGGATGGACTGGTTGGATCTCCTTGCAGTCCAAGAGACTCTCAAGAGTCTTCTCCAACACCACAGTTCAAAAGCATCAATTCTTCAGCGCTCAGCTTTCTTCACAGTCCAACTCTCACATCCATACGTGACCACTAGAAAAACCATAGCCTTGACTAGATGGACCTTTGTTGGCAAAATAATGTCTCTGCTTTTTAATATGCTGTTTAGGTTGGTCATGACTTTCCTTCCAAGGAGTAAGTGTCTTTTAATTTCATGGCTGCAATCACCATCTGCAGTGATTTTGGAGCCCAGAAAAATACAGTCAGCCACTATTTCCAATGTTTCCCCATCTATTTCCCATGAAGTGATGGGACTGGATGCCATGATCTTATTTTCTGAATGTTGATCTTTAAGCCAACTTTTTCACTCTCCTCTTTCACTGTCATCAAAAGGGTCTTTAGTTCTTCTTAGTTTACAGATACCTTATTTGAGACAAAAAACAATTTTGTACTCTTAATCTGCTAGTTCCTTAATGTATTAGCTATTCAAGTTTGTGGAATGGCTTGCTGTGCATTGTGGTTTGAGGACTTTGAGGACCTCAAATTAATCTCCAAATATTAAAAATTTGGAGATATTAATCTCCAAATATTAAAAATTTGGAGATATTAATCTCCAAATGCTTGTTTTCTAGATCTAGGTAATGCAGGTGTTCCACCTCACATGGCCTGACGGCTTCACCCTTAGAGCAAGTAGATAATGAAATATAAGAAAATATTTTGTATTAAGGAGTGGAAGTGAACATGGAAAGAGAGTTTGGAGAAGTTGAGGGCATTTTTAAAACATGNATGCTTGTTTTCTAGATCTAGGTAATGCAGGTGTTCCACCTCACATGGCCTGACGGCTTCACCCTTAGAGCAAGTAGATAATGAAATATAAGAAAATATTTTGTATTAAGGAGTGGAAGTGAACATGGAAAGAGAGTTTGGAGAAGTTGAGGGCATTTTTAAAACATGGTAAGTTATGGAGAGGATTTTCCTTGAGATACAGCTTGGAAGCAAATTGAATGCACCATTTACCCATGTGTGGGGTGAGGCGACTAGAAAGGGGGATTGAAAGAGCAGCTCAGGCAAACTTTTCATCAGGCTGGATGCAAATACTGTACTAAGGAAACATTTCTTTCAGACTTCTAGGATACTTAACATATTCAGCTCAGGACCTTTAGGCGTACTCCTTTAGGGTCTAGCCACACTAACAGTGATTGATTGAGCTAACAGGGCAGAAGGTCTTAAGCATCATCTTAAGCATCACAGGTGTAATAGCTGGGGCAAAGCACTGTACTTTTTATTTCTAGGAAATATAAACTTTGTCTCTCTTCTCTCCTTGGGCAGGAATAATTTATGTTCTACACTGTATGTATCTTGTGTTTCAGTCAGGAGAGAAAGGCGTCTTTAGTGCTCTAGTACTATAGAGTTCTCATGGGAAAAGAAAACATTGGCCCAGTGAGTTAGAATAGCCAGATTAAATGATTAAAATCTATTGTATGACTTTCTGAGTCCGCCCAATTATGTCATGGGACAGGAAATACATGTATATACAATGGAATCAGTATTTGTTATAAGCATTTCTTTTTTTTTTTTTTCTTACTGTTTTCTGTATATAAACAGTAGAGGTTCATTTGTGTTTTTTTTTTTTTTTTTGCTGAATATGTACATGGAGATTACTGGAAAAAATGATATAATTCAATATAGTATATACTAGGTCAAAGTGTCATTAGAAGTTTTGTTCCTTCTGAAATTATGAGTGCAAATTTTTAGAAATTATATTGGACTGGTCTTGAAATATTAGTATTATACTTTAAGATTTTCATGATGAATAATAGTATTAATGGTACTTTTCTTTCCTGGCTATATCAAGAGCTTTTGTTCTTTTCTATCAGATGGAAAGACTGTATTTCAGCTTACAAAGCTGTTAGTGCATACTTTCACATCATTTAGAAGTACATAAAAGTTGTCCATTTATTTCTCTGTCATCTTTTTCAGTTTAGTTTTAAAAATCTATGCTAAAAGAATGTTATATAGTGGTAATGGTGACAGTATTTGTACAATATGGTATAATTCCTAAAACTATCTTTGTTTCTTAGAAAGGTAATGTTTCCCTAGATTTTATCTAAATAAATAATTTTTTGTCACTCTGTTCTGATACCCAAAATGCATAGAAAGTCTTTTTTTTCCCTATGCTTTGTGGCTTGTCAGATCTTAGTTCCTCGACCTGGGATCGAACTCAGACAGTGAAATCACAAAGTCCTAACCACTGGACTGCCAAGAAATTCCCATCGAAACTCATTTTAATTAAACTTTTAAATTTTATTTATTTTTGATTTCAGGAAACTAAGTCTCAATTAGTTTTGGAGATTATAGGTTTGTTGGAAAGACAAATATACATAGAAAATCCAGAAAAAGCTGGACACATAATATCTTGTTATTTATACACATCTAAGTCTTTTTTTTTCCCCCATGCTTTGTGGCTTGTCAGATCTTAGTTCCTTGACCTGGGATCGAACTCACACAGTGAAATCACAAAGTCCTAACCACTGGACTGCCAAGAAATTCCCATAGAAACTCATTTTAATTAAACTTTTAAATTTTATTTATTTTTGGTTTCAAGAAACTAACTCTCAATTAATTTTGGAGATTATAGGTTTGTTGGAAAGACAAATATACATAGAAAATCCAGAAAAAGCTGGACACATAATATCTTGTTAAAATTGAGCTACATATAGATCTTTGAACCAGTAACTCTTTTTTTATCATAAAATAATTGAGACACAGCTCCACATTTTCATATTCTTGTCTCTATCACTTGGTTTCTTTTATCTGCTTTTTTGTATCTTTTCTCTACCTCATTGGTTTTGCTTGCTTATAATTTTGATAGTCTTATAACTTTGGTTTATCAAGCCATTTACAACCCACTTCTCACTCTGCACTTTCTTAAGACTGTTTAGGTTTTGCATCTATTGATACCCTCATTTGATACACTTGGGCCCCAAATCTAATAATCTATTGACTAATCCCACCTTTCATTCTAGACTCACAAATGGCTGTTTAATCTGAAAATTATCTCCTTTATTGTAGGAATATTTAGATAATATTAATTCTTCCAATTTGAGAGCACTGAATATCTTTCCATTTCTTTGTATCATCTTCAATTTCCTTCATCAATGTTTTATAGTTTTCAGAGTATAAGTCATTCACCTCCTTGGTTGTTTATTGAAAGTGAAAGTAACAGTCACTCAGTCATGCCCAACTCTTTGTGACCCCATGGACTATACAGTTCATGGAAATCTCCAAGCCAGAATACAGGAGTGGATAGCCTTTCCTTTCTCCAGGGAATCTTCCCAACCCAGGGATTGAACCCATGTTTCCCACATTGCAGGTGGATTCTTTACCAGCTGAGCTATCAGGGAAACCCTTGATTGTTTATTACTATGCATTTTTATTTTTTTATATGATATTAAATGATTTTAAAAAAATTCTGTTTCTGTTAGTTCATTGTTTATATATAGAAACACAGTAAATTTCTGTATATTAATATACATCACTACAACTTTGCAGATTTCATTTGTTAGTTCTAGTAATTTTGGGGTGGAGACAGTTTTTTATATATAAAGTATCACGTAATCTGCAGATAGTGACGGTTTTACTTCTTCCCTTCCTATTTGAATGCCTTTTATTTCTTATTCTTATCTGATTGCTGTGAATAGTATTTCCAGTGCTATGTTAAATAGAAGTGGCAAGAGTGGGCATCCTTTCCTTGTTCCTGAGTTTGGAAGAAAAGCTTTCAGCTTTTCACTGTTGAGAAGAATGTAGCTTGTGGGTTTGCCATAATGTCCTCTATTATGTTGAGAAAAGTTTCCTACATACCCACTCTGATGAGAGCTGTAATCATGAGTGAAGATTGAATTCTATCCTTTCCTTGTTCCTGAGTTTGGAAGAAAAGCTTTCAGCTTTTCACTGTTGAGAAGAATGTAGCTTGTGGGTTTGCCATAATGTCCTCTATTATGTTGAGAAAAGTTTCCTACATACCCACTCTGATGAGAGCTGTAATCATGAGTGAAGATTGAATTCTGTCAAATGCTCTTTTTGCATCTGTTGAGATGATCATTAGATTTTCATCCTTCTTACATTGATTGATTTGAAAATGTTGAACCATACTTTTGACCCTGGGATAAATCTGACTTGATCGTGGTATATGATCTTTTAATATATTGCTGAATTTGGATTGCCAATATTTTGTTGAGAATCTTTTGCATCTATATTCATCAAATATATTGGCCTGTAAAGGAGGCAAGAACATACAATGGAGAAAAGACAAGTGGTGTTGGGAAAATTGGATAGTATCACGTGTAAAAGACTGAGATTAGAACATTCAGTTCAGTTCAGTTCAGTCGCTCAGTCATGTCCGACTCTTTGCGACCCCATGAATCACAGCATGCCAGGCCTCCCTGTTCATCACCATCTCTCGGAGGTCACTCAGACTCACGTCCATCAAGTCCGTGATGCCATCCAGCCATCTCATCCTCAGTCGTCCCCTTCTTCTCCTGACACCAATCCCTCCCAGTATCAGAGTCTTCTCCAATGAGTCAACTCTTCGCATGAGATGGCCAAAGTACTGGAGTTTCAGCTTTAGCATCATTCCTTCCAAAGAAATCCCAGGG
>SJYT01057736.1:0-26312 GCA_006410635.1 Cephalophus harveyi | reverse complement strand
TCACCATCTGCAGTGATTTTTGAGCCCAAAAAAATAAAGTCTGACACTGTTTCCACTGTTTCCCCATCTATTTCCCATGAAGTGATGGGACCAGATGCCATGATCTTCGTTTTCTGAATGTTGAGCTTTAGGCCAACTTTTTCACTCTCCTCTTTCACTTTCATCAAGAGGCTTTTTAGCTCCTCTTCACTTTCTGCCATAAGGGTGGTGTCATCTGCATATCTGAGGTTATTGGTATTTCTCCCGGCAATCTTGATTCCAGCTTGTGTTTCTTCCAGTCCAGCGTTTCTCATGATGTACTCTGCATATAAGTTAAATAAGCAGGGTGACAATATACCTGATACTATATACAAAAATAAACTCAAAATGGTTTAAAGACCTAAGCATAAGACCTGAAACCATAAAACTAGAAGGAACATAGGTGTAGTAGTAGTGGGACACACTTTAATATAGATCATAGAAAAATTTGGGGGGGGTCTGTCTTCTAAGTCAAAAGAACTAAAAGCAAAAATAAACAAATGAGATCTAATTACACTTAAAAGCTTTTGCACAACAAAGGAAATCATAGACAAAGTGAAAAGAAAACCTGTGTTATCAGAGAATATATTTGCAAAAGATATGGCTGATAAAGGGTTAATATTCAAAATGTATAAATAGTCCATGAAACTCAACATCAAAAAATAACAATTACAAAATAGGAAGAAAACCTGAACAGATATTTTTTTCAAATAGAATAGGTATATAGATGGCCAACAAAAAACATGAAAAGATACAGAGTATCACTAAGTTGCAGGGAAATTCAAATCAAAACTACAGTTATATATCACCTCACACCTATCAGAATGGCTATCAGCAAAAAGAGTACAAATAACAAATATTGGAGAGGATGTTAAAAAAGGGAACTCTTGTACACTGTGGGTGGGAATGCAAATTTGTGCAGCTACTATGGTGGTTTCTCAAAAAACTAAAAATTGAACTCCCATGTGATCCAACATTTCTATTCCTGGTTATATATCTGGAAATAGCAAAAACACTAATTTGAAAAGATATGTGCACCCTGATGTTCATAACAGCATTATTTAAAAGCCAAGATATGGAAACACCCCAAATGCCGATCAAGAGATGAATGGATAAAGAAGATGTGATATTACTCAAATTATGGCTAAGTAATATTGCACACAGACTATGGTGGTTTCTCAAAAAACTAAAAATTGAACTCCCATGTGATCCAATATTTCTATTCCTGGTTATATATCTGTAAATACAAAAACACTAATTTGAAAAGATATGTGCACCCTGATGTTCATAACAGCATTATTTAAAAGCCAAGATATGGAAACACTCCAAATGCCGATCAAGAGATGAATGGATAAAGAAGATGTGATATTACTCAAATTATGGCTAAGTAATATTGCACACAGACTGGAATACTGCTCAGCCATAAAAAGAATGAGATTCTGCCATTTTCAGCAACGTGAGTGGGCCTAGAAAATATTATGTTTAGTGAAATATGTCAGAGAAAGACAAAAGGTCTATAACACTTATATATGGAATCTTAAAAATAATGCAAATGGATGTATATGCAAAACAGAAACACTCTCACAAATATAGAAAACAAACTAGTGGTTACCAAAGGGGAGAGGAAAGTGGGCACAAATTAGGGGTATGGTGTTAACAGATACAAACTTCCATGTATTAAATATATAAGCACCAAAGATATTCTATGGCACAGGAAATTATAGCCATTATCTTGTAATAACTTTTAATGAATCATAATCTGTAAAACATTGAATCACTCTGCTGTATATCCAAAACTAATATAATACTGTAAATTAACTACAATTATAAGGTTAGGTTGAAGATTGGCTGCCATTAGATCATATATTTATTTGCCATCCAAACTGTGGCAAGGGCTAGGTCATGTGAGTTTAAATATGAGTTAACTTTTTTTTGGTGGGAAAGCTAAGGACTTTTTCCTTTAGGAGAAACTACACTTGAAGACACGATAATTGAAACATCTGAGATATTATAAAAGATTCTGTCTTTTATAATATCTTAATTTAGGCTAAAATATATTGGATTTTATACCTCTTCCTCATCCAAGAATAAGGATACTCTATAAGAGTTGATAAAGTGATGTCTATCAAAGTTATCAATGAGACTGATGGATGATATGCCCCCTGAAAGCCAGGTCATATGAACTTATATTCTACTTTTTATAGGATGATTGCCTCAATCCCATCTATTATCATCAGGAACTTTGCCTGCTGGTAGGCGTGTGTTTCTTTAAGGATCCAACTCTCCTAGGTATATAGTGATGTCTATCAAAGTTATCAATGAGACTGATGGATGATATGCCCCCTGAAAGCCAGGTCATATGAACTTATATTCTACTTTTTATAGGATGATTGCCTCAATCCCATCTATTATCATCAGGAACTTTGCCTGCTGGTAGGCGTGTGTTTCTTTAAGGATCCAACTCTCCTAGGTATATTGCATTCTGGGTATATCAGTAATGACTTCTATATGTGCCTTGAAAGTGAAAGTGAAGTCATTCAGTAGTGTCCGACTCTTTGCAACCCCATGGACGGTAAACTACCAGGCTCTGTGGTCCATGGGATTTTCCAGGCAAGAATACTAGAGTAGGCTGCCATTTCCTTCTCCAAGGGATCTTCCCAACCCAGGGATCGAACCAGGGTCTCCTGCACTGCAGACAGATGATTTACTGTCTGAGCCACTTGGTGCAGTGGAAATTTTGGTTTTTACTACTCCAGGTTTTCCTTGGTATATTTGGGCATAACACTACTGTTGACATTATTTATGTTGGAGATACTGATGTTAAAATAAGTATTCCAGAGTTTTCAGAGGGATTCATAATTTCTTTAGTGCTTGGCAAGATAATAGAATAAGTGCTATGAAAAGAGTTAATTTGTGTTATATGGAAGTTCACATATGGCCACTTAGACCAGGAGGAGAAGAGTTGATGAAGAGTTTCCATTTGGAATCATTTTTAGTCAATTTATTGGAGTATAATTTATGTACAATAAAATGGATTAATTAACTCTGGATTCATAATTTCTTTAGTGCTTGGCAAGATAATAGAATAAGTGCTATGAAAAGAGTTAATTTGTGTTATATGGAAGTTCACATATGGCCACTTAGACCAGGAGGAGAAGAGTTGATGAAGAGTTTCCATTTGGAATCATTTTTAGTCAATTTATTGGAGTATAATTTATGTACAATAAAATGGATTAATTAACTCTACAGTTATCTGAAAAACATGCACACTTGTGTAAACTCCACCCAATTAAGATATAAAACTTTAAGTATTCAACAAAATTCTCTTGACTCTTTTCACTCCTTCCTTGCAGACCTTTCCCCGTCAGCCATCCTAGCATCTGTAACTTTTGAAATGAGTTTTTAAGAGGCCTGTGAGTATTTATTAACAATTAACTATGTCAGAAAAAGGAGAAGGGAAAGCGCTTGACTGAAATTAGGGTTTCTATCGCCAGAGTATAGAAAGATGAGGCTAGAGAGGCTAGAGAAGTTAGAATTAAATTAGAGACCCTGAAAGCCATTTTAAGGTTTTCAATTTTGTCCTTAGGGTAAAGGAGAGTCTTTGAATAAGTGAGTCATAATAACAGTGGTAAAATTAAAAGTTAATGATACCGCAGGGGAGGCCCTGGGCACCGGGTGGGGGGATCCAGACTCTCAGCCATATCCGGCGAGCCCGGGCAGGTGCCAAACAGGACTCTGACCTAGAGGTGGGAAAACGCAACACTGCTGCCCACTGTCTTTTGGGGCCACGTCGCCATCGGCTAAGAAATGGGGCTGCTGCTCCATCCACTCCTGGGTCTGTGTGCTGATATTAGAGTTTATGGACCTGCTTGTGTAATTCCCTCTCCAGCTTCCAAATAATGGGAAGCACTTAACATGCAAGAGTTAATTTGACTCTGTAAAGGAGGATACTTTTCTAATCCAGTAAACATGTGAGAAGGTAGAACTTCATAAGTATTAAACAAATTACAGATTCACAATCAGTAAGAACTCCTAGGAGGATTTTACACAAAAGCCCATGTCATTTCATTTTCAATATAAAGTGTTTTAAAAACATTAACAGTAAATGGACAAATTGAAATCAGCAGGCCTAGTAGCAAAAGTAAATCACAAATGAGAAATAATGAGGCCTGTACACTGGAGGAGAGAAAATGTCCAATTTCAGATAAATAGGATATGGAATCTATAGGACTTAATAATAAATGGTGGGGGAAGGATATAGTGAAGAGAGTACTGACATGGTGTGATAGAATAGTGTGATTACCTAAAGTACTGAGGCTAGAAAAAGAAATGGCAATGCAAATGATGGCCTGGCTGACTTTAGGTACTTATATGACTTCCAAGTCTTAAAGTCTGACAGGAAGTTGGAAATACAAGTCTAAATTTCTGAAAAGGTTTCTGGACTACTAGGAAAGAGATAAAATCATTAGTTTATAGATCTTAGGTAATGCCAGAGACAAAGTAAGCAATTATCAGAAGAGTGCTAAGAATTGAATTGGGAAACATACATTTTTAAGGAATGCAGGGGAAAAGCAGAAGAGTTCAGTTCAGTTCAGTCACTCAGTCACGTCCGACTCTTTGCGACCCCATGAATCGCAGCACGCCAGGCCTCCCTGTCCGTCACCAACTCCCGTAGTTCACCCAAACTCATGTGCAACGAGTTGGTGATGCCATCCAGTCATCTCATCCTCTGTCGTCCCCTTCTCCTTCTGCCCCCAAATCCTCCCAGCATCAGAGTCTTTTCCAGTGAGTCAACTCTTCGCATGAGGTGGCCAAAGTATTGGAGTTTTAGCTTCAGCATCAGTCCTTCCAATGCACACCCAGGTCTGATATCCTTTAGGATGGACTGGTTAGATATCCTTGCAGTCCAAGGGACTCTCAAGAGTCTTCTCCAACACCGCAGTTCAAAAGCATCAATCCTTCGGCGCTCAGCTTTCTTCACAGTACAACTCTCACATCCATACATGACCACTGGAAAAACCATAGCCTTGACTAGACGGACCTTAGTCGGCAAAGTAATGTCTCTGCTTTTGAATATGCTATCTAGGTTGGTCATAACTTTCCTTTCAATGAGTAAGCGTCTTTTAATTTCATGGCTGCAATCACCATCTGCAGTGATTTTGGAGCCCCCCAAAATAAAGTCAGCCACTGTTTCCACTGTTTCCCTGTCTATTTGGCATGAAGTGATGGGACCAGATGCCATGATCTTAGTTTTCTGAATGTTGAGCTTTAAACCAACTTTTTCACTCTCCTCTTTCACTTTCATCAAGAGGCTTTTTAGTTCCTCTTCACTTTCTGCCATAAGGGTGGTGTCATCTGCCTATCTGAGGTTATTGACATTTCTCCTGGCAATCTTGATTCCAGCTTGTGCTTCTTCCAGCCCAGTGTTTCTCATGATGTACTCTGCATATAAGTTAAATAAGCAGGGTGACAATATACAGCCTTGACGTACTCCTTTTCCTATTTGGAACCAATCTATTGTTCCATGTCCAGTTCTAACTGTTGCTTCCTGACCTGCATACAGGTTTCTCAATAGGCAGGTCACGTGGTCTTGTATTCCCATCTCTAGCAGCAAAACAGAAAGACAATAATAAAGAAATGGTATCTCAGCTGTCAAGGGCTGACGGATTACATAATAATTCAATGGTACAACTAACATGGAGAAGTGAAAGAAGAGAAGAGATTAAATGTATTCATTGTGTTTTGAATCCAGGTGGTCACTGACACTTTGAGTGAAAACAATTCCTTTGATGGGGCTTCCCTGGTGGCTCAGTGGTAAAGAAACTGCCTGCCAACTCAGGAGACCCAGTTTGATCCCTGGGTCTGGAAGATCCCTGGAGAAGGAAATGGCAACCCACTCCAGTATTCTTGTCTGGGAAATCCCACAGACAGAGGAGCCTGGTGGGCTACAATCCATGGAGTTGAAAGAGATTTGGACTCAATTTGATTTAGCGACTCAACTATAATTCCTTTAATAGGGTAAAAGTTTAGACTAAAATGCAAAGACATGGATGAGGAAAAAAATATAGACAATGGACTGGAAAATTCCTTGACTATTAGAGCAAGGAACAGATGGGAATATGGTAATAGCAAATCATAAAACAGAGGGAACTTTTTTCCCAGTGGGAAATGGGTGATGGATTTTATTCAAAGGGAATGGAGACAATAAACAAAAAAGAAAGGTGGTGAAAAATAGTAGATACTTAATAGACCAAAGTCCCAGAGGACACAAGAGGGTATAGTATTTGAGCACAGATGGAGGGGTAAGGCAATGAGTGCATCTCAACTCAATCATTGGAAACATACATGGGTATGTGGACGCTGTCATGTCCAACTCTTTGTGATCCCATGGACTATTGCCTGCCAGGCTCCTCTGTCCATGGAATTTTTCAGGCAAGAATACTGGAGTGGGGTGTCGTTTCCTCCTCCAGGGGATCTTCTTAACCCAGGGATTGAACCCATATCTCATGCATCTCCTGCATTGGCAGGCACTTTATCTTTGCATCTTTACCACTTGCATCACCTGGGAAGCCCTAGTCACTGGATACAGTGACTGAATGTAGGTTGGAGAGCAGGCATTTGTAGTTGAGACAATTTTCCTAACTCTGTGTTTATGGCATGTCAGAGTATGATTGGCTTCCTTTGGCATTGTGCGGTAGGGAACTGCAAGGAAAATCGTGCACTCTGAGGTTCACTTAAGGAAAGTATTGTGGGCAGTGGAGTTAGAGGGGATATTTATGATGAAATTAGCGTTACAGAAGACACAGTGAAAATTTTTTGAGAAGGAGGATCTGTTCATTTGGACCCTTCTATTTTAAATTTTCCTCCATGAAACATCACTTGCAAGTGCAGAAACCTAAGTGGCTTCTAACTGTTACTAATCACTTCTCAAGAGCAATACCTGCTTCCTCCTATTAAGCGTATGCTTTTGCATGTGCTATTCCATTGCTTAGACTATTTTCTATGGCTCTTCCTATTGCTTTTTCGTTGAAATTTTGTATCTTTGCTCACATTTGTTTCCTTGTGATAGATCGGAGCTCAGACTTCCCAATTCCTTCAGTAGCTAGCTACATTATACCACTTTCACTGAAAACATTTTTGTTTCTTTTGTTTGGGTAAGAGTGTGTTGGTAGGGGGAAGGAAAAGTGTTTCTAAAGAGAGAGAGGATGTGTTGGTAGAAATCATGAGTGAGGGTTCTGTCAGTAAACTTTTATCTTCCGTCACTTTTTCTTCCTAAAATTTTAATGCTGACATTTCTGATAATATTGGCAAGAGTTTATAGACCTGTTTTTTATTTTTTTCCTGATTTTTAATATGTAAATAACATGGTTCAGCAGGTAAAGAATCCATCTGCAATGCAGGAGACACAGGAGATGCTGGTTTGATTTCTGGGTCGGGAAGATCCTCTGGAGATGGAAATGGCAATCCACTCCAGTATTCTTGCCTGGAGAATCCCATGGACAGAGGAGCCTGGTGGGATACAGTCCTCAGGATTGCAAAGAGTCGAGCATGACTGAGGGACTAAGCACAGTACACACAACAGTAAATTAATGGTTAAACTTATACCATAAGTTCAAGAAGTTAAAAAAGAGCACACATCTCCCAATAAAATTTGAGGAAATTTAAGAGCTTAATTTTCAGTTCCAGTTGGAAATATTATTGTTGTGAAATAGACAAAAGTTTTCTGTGACATGTAAAGTGAACTGCATTTATAAGCATGGAAATAGATTTTATAGTAACATAAAATCATAAAATAAGCAGAACACAACAGCATTGTATAAGAAGGTCAGTGCCAGTTAGAAATCATGAAGAAACTTAACTTATCCAAGTAGATCCTCGACTTTACTAATTTAAAGGATTCAGCAAAGTTTTAAATTTTGGTTAGGTAGTCTTCTCAGAGCAGAATGGGTTTTTTGTTTTTGAGAGCAGGCAAAGATTTCACAGTATATTCAGAAGACATGATACAAGCTTTTTTATTCAAAAATAAGGTAATTCTTTAATAGCGTACACATTTGTTTGAAAGTATCTGCAATTTTAAGAATGATTATGTTTGAGACATACAGTGGGTATGTAGAAAACAATCGAGAAAGATCCCTCCATCAATTCCCACCCTTTTTCTTTATCACTTCTATGACAATTCCTCACAAGATTTTTGTTTTTCTAAAGAATAGTACTCTGCTTTATTTATTTATCGTCAACATTTAGCACAGTGCCCATGAGGTAATAAATTCTCAACAAATGTTTGTTGGATAATGAATGAAATTGGGGCAAACTGTTCTAATTCAATTTGGCAAAATTTTAGGTAGAATTTTTAGAGATAAACGAGATTTGATTTTGAGTCTTGGAAAAAATGAAACTTAATTAAAACAATGTCAGTTTTTAAATTGTATCTGAAAATTCTAATTACATAATTAGTTCATGTTCATTTCAAAGAACAGCCTGTTTTACTAAACAATGGTTACTTGTTTGGAAAGAGGAAACTATGCCATTTCTTTTGGAGTGAAAAAACTCACTGAACTGTTATAACTTTTCTGAAGTATGAACAATGCTATAGAAATACTATATATGCAAATGTGTGTGTGTGTGTGTGTGTGTGTGTGTGTGTCTGCTCAGTCGTGTCCGACTCTTTATGACCCCATAGACTATAGCCTGACAGGCTCCTCTGTCCATGGGATTCTGCAGGCAAGAATACTGATGTGGGTAGCCATGCCCTTCTTCAGTGGATCTTCCTGACCCAGGAATTGAACCCTTGTCTTCTGCATCTCCTTCCAAGGTGCTAAGCCACCTTGGAAGCCCATTTATACACATATGTCCTCATATTTCCAAACACTTCACTTCCAAAAAGAGATTTTCTGGGAAGAAGAGTTTCCCATATTAATGTTTTTGATGCACATTTGGTTGGCAAGGTCACTTTTCTTTGTTTTTTCAACCAACAGTTAAGTAGGGAAAGATCTTAGAAAATGTTTATTACTATCTTTAGTTCCCCATCAATGAAGTGACACCCATCAATTCTGTCTGAGTTTCTGATAAATTCTATGATAGAAAACTAGTTTGCATGGACATGACATTTTTGTTTATTTTAAATGATGACCACTCTGCAGTTTGATGGTAAGAGGTATCAGTTAGGAATAATAAATGATTATACAAAAAAATTCTTGTTTAAAAATTGATCTATTGCAATTGGCCTCCTGTTATGACTTTTCTTGTTTAAGCTGCTAAATTATTTAACTTTAAACTTGTAAAAATCTTCATGAAAGAATCCTATTTTATTATGACCTTACATTTGTATTGGGTTGACCAAAATGTGTGTTTTTAAAAAATGAGCTTTTTAGTCAATCCAGTGTAAGAGAATTCCAGAAAAACCATCTTTTTTGGCTTTAATGACTATGCTAAAGCCTTTGACTGTGTGGACAACAACAAACTGTGGAAAACTCTAAAGAGATTGAAATACCAGAGCACCTTACCTGCCTCCGGAGAAAGCTGTATGCAGGTCAAGAAGCAATAGTTAGAAACTTTCATAGGACAATTGACTGGTTTTAAATTGGGAAAGGAGTATGTCAAGGCTGTATATTGTTTCCTTATTTACTTAACTTACATGCAAAGTTCAGTTCAGTTCAGTCACTCAGTCGTGTCAAACTCTTTTTGACCCCACGAACTGCCATGCCCTTCTTCAGTGGATCTTCCTGACCCAGGAATTGAACCCTTGTCTTCTGCATCTCCTTCCAAGGTGCTAAGCCACCTTGGAAGCCCATTTATACACATATGTCCTCATATTTCCAAACACTTCACTTCCAAAAAGAGATTTTCTGGGAAGAAGAGTTTCCCATATTAATGTTTTTGATGCACATTTGGTTGGCAAGGTCACTTTTCTTTGTTTTTTCAACCAACAGTTAAGTAGGGAAAGATCTTAGAAAATGTTTATTACTATCTTTAGTTCCCCATCAATGAAGTGACACCCATCAATTCTGTCTGAGTTTCTGATAAATTCTATGATAGAAAACTAGTTTGCATGGACATGACATTTTTGTTTATTTTAAATGATGACCACTCTGCAGTTTGATGGTAAGAGGTATCAGTTAGGAATAATAAATGATTATACAAAAAAATTCTTGTTTAAAAATTGATCTATTGCAATTGGCCTCCTGTTATGACTTTTCTTGTTTAAGCTGCTAAATTATTTAACTTTAAACTTGTAAAAATCTTCATGAAAGAATCCTATTTTATTATGACCTTACATTTGTATTGGGTTGACCAAAATGTGTGTTTTTAAAAAATGAGCTTTTTAGTCAATCCAATGTAAGAGAATTCCAGAAAAACCATCTTTTTTGGCTTTAATGACTATGCTAAAGCCTTTGACTGTGTGGACAACAACAAACTGTGGAAAACTCTAAAGAGATTGAAATACCAGAGCACCTTACCTGCCTCCGGAGAAAGCTGTATGCAGGTCAAGAAGCAATAGTTAGAAACTTTCATAGGACAATTGACTGGTTTTAAATTGGGAAAGGAGTATGTCAAGGCTGTATATTGTTTCCTTATTTACTTAACTTACATGCAAAGTTCAGTTCAGTTCAGTCACTCAGTCGTGTCAAACTCTTTTTGACCCCACGAACTGCAGCATGCCAGGCCTCCCTGTCCATCACCAACTCCCAGAGTTCACTCAGACTCATGTCCATCGAGTCGGTGATGCCATCCAGCCATCTCATCCTCTGTCGTCCCCTTCTCCCTCTGTCTCCAATCCCTCCCAGCATCAGGATCTTTTCCAATGAGTTGCAGGATGTGGCCAAAATATTGGAGTTTCAGCTTCAACATCAGTCATTCCAATGGACTGATCTCCTTTAGGATGGACTGGTTGGATCTCCTTGCAGTCCAAGGGACTCTCAAGAGTCTTCTCCAGCACCACAGTTCAAAAGCATCAATTCTTCAGCGCTCAGCTTTCTTCACAGTCCAACTCTCACATCCATACATGACCACTGGAAAAACCACAGCCTTGACTAGACGGACCCTTGTTGGCAAAGTAATGTCTTTGCTTTTGAATATGCTATCTAGGTTGGTCATAACTTTCCTTCCAAGGAGTAAGCATTTCTTAATTTCATGGCTGCAATCACCATCTGCAGTGATTTTGCAGTCCCCCAAAATAAAGTCTGACACATTTCCACTGTTTCCCCATCTATTTGGCATGAAGTGATGGGACCAGATGCCATGATCTTAGTTTTCTGAATGTTGAGCTTTAAAGTACATCATGTGAAATGCTAGACTAGATGAATCATCAACTTGAATCAAATTTCTGGGAGAAATATCAACAACCTCACATATGCAGGTGATACTACTCTAATGCAGAAAGTGAAGAGGAACTGAACAGCCTCCTGATAAAGGTGAAAGAGAAGTGAAAAAATTGGCTTAAAACTTAGCATTTAGAAAACTAAGATCATAGCATCTGCTTCCATCACCGGATGGCAAATAGAAGGGGAAAAAACGGAAGCAGTAACATATTTCAGTTTCTTCGTCTCCAAAATCAGTGCAGATGGTGACTGCAAACATGAAGTTAAAAGATGCTTGCTCTTGGAAGAAAAGCTATGACAAACCTAGACAGCATATTTAAAAGCAGAGACATCGCTTTGCTGACAAAGGTCCATCTAGTCAAAGGTATGTTTTTTCCAGCAGCCATGTACAATTGTGAGAGCTGGACCCTTTCTAAAGAAGGCTGAGCACCAAAAAATTGATGCTTTTGAACTGTGGTGTTGGAGAAGACTCTTGAGAGTCCCTTGGACTGTAAGGAGATCCAACCAGTCAATCCTAAAGGAAATCAACCCTGACTATCCATGATGCTGAAGCTCCAATACTTTGGCCACCTGTTGTAAAGAGCTAACTTATTGGAAAAGACCTTGATACTGGTAAAGATTGAAGGCAAAAGAATAACAAGAGATTGCAAAGTGTCAGACACAACTTAGCAACTGAACCTCAACAATGTTAAGTACATTACATGTCTCTCTCTGTCAAGAATACTTTTTAGTACAAGTTAAAAATAGGTAAATATAGTCAAGGAGAACAAAAAAGATGAATAAGGATATATGTCCCATTAATATTATTATATGTTAATAACATTAATATATGTCCATAATATTAATATATAATATTAATATATGTTCCATTGATATATGTTGTTGATGTTCAGTCAGTAAATCGTTTCCAACTCTTTGTGACCCATGGACTATAGCACGCCAAGCTCTCCACAGACTCCTGGAGTTTGCTCAAATTCATTTTCATTGAGTTGGTGATACTATCTAATCATCTCATCCTCTCTTCCTCAACTGTTACTGTATATTCTTTTATTTTATTTATTTTTTTTACTTTACAATATTTTTTCGTTAAGCCATACATCAACATGAATCTGACACAGGTGTACACGTGTTCCCCATCCTGAACCCCCTTCCTCCTCCCTCCCCATTACTGTATTTTTAAAAATGGGGCCATAATTCAGATTATCCGGTTTGCCTTTTATATTTTGATATTTTTGTTTGTAGTTGTGTTCTTTAAAGTCTATAAGAATACTCAGATAATCTAGAGTAAAGTTAATGAAGTTATCAAGTTTTATGTATTCAATCTACCATCTACCTGAAATTTTTTCTGGGAATAATCTGTTAAAATACTTATACAGATAGTCTTAAAGTTTTAGTAGATTAACAGGAACGAACAGACTTTACTATGTTAAATTAAAAACAGAACCATCTGTAAATTAGTTTTCAGATGATTTTTACTGATTTTAATGAACACATGTTGTCCCTGGTAATATATTTTAAAACTATAACTTATATAAACAAAGCTCAACATGGATTTTTGTATTAAAATGAAACATTTATATACATAAATGTTTGGTAGTCATATTGGACTAGAAATTTAGATCAAAGTAACTATTTTCTAAAAAAGTCTGATGAATTTTGAAATTATACTTGGCACACAACTCCTTAGTTTTTATATATTTCATTATCAAGCAACATCATGTAATAAGAAATATTGCTCAGGTACTCCTATCCCCTTGAATGCTATAAACAGTATAGTTATTTCTACTTCTATGAACTTTGTGATTATTAATTTCTAAGACTATCATATAGTCAAAAGCACAATAATCATTCACATACAATTGTTCCAATAGTATAAGATCTTAAGAACTGTTCCATGTATATATTAATATGTATGGTTTTATTTAGACAGCTAAGCTTGGCCTTTAGAAGTTTGTTATCTTTTAAAAGTAGGAAGTCAAGAAACACCAGAGTACAGGCAAATTTGGCTTTGGAGTACAGAGTGAAGCAGGGCAAAGGCTAATAGAGTTCTGTCAAGAGAATCCACTGGTCATAGCAAACACCCTCTTCCAACAACACAAGAGAAGACTCTACACATGGACATCACCGGATGGCCAACACAAAATCAGATTGATTATATTCTTTGCACCCAAAGATGGAGAAACTCTATAAAGTCAGGCAAAACAAGACTGGGAGCTGACTGTGGCTCAGATTATGAACTCCTTATTGGCAAATTCAGACTGAAATTGGAGAAAGTGGAGAAAACCACTAGACCATTCAGATATGACCTAAATCAAATCCCTTATGATCATACAGTGGAAGTGAGAAATAGATTTAAGGGACTAGATCTGATAGACAGAGTGCCTGATGAACTATGGATGGAGGTTTGTGACACTGTACAAGAGACAGGGATCAAGACCATCCCCAAGAAAAAGAAATGCAAAAAAGCAAAATGGCTGTCTGGGGAGGCCTTACAAATAGCTATGAAAAGAAGAGAAGCAAAAAGCAAAGGAGAAAAGGAAAGATACAATCATCTGAATGCAGAGTTCCAAAGAATAGCAAGGAGAGATATGAAAGACTTTTTCAGTGATTGATGGAAATAAATAGAGGAAAACAACAGAATGGGAAAGACTAGAGATCTCTTCAAGAAAATTAGAGATACCAAGGAAATATTTTATGCAAAAATGGGCTCAATAAGGGACAGAAATGGCATGGACCTAACAGAAGCAGAAGATATTAAAAAGAGGTGGCAAGAATATACAGACGAGCTCTACAAAAAAGATCTTCACAACCCCGATAATCACGATGGTGAGATCACCCACCTAGAGCCAGACATCCTGTAATGTGAAGTCAAGAGGGCCTTAGGAAGCACCACTATGAACAAAGCTAGTGGAGATGATGGAATTCCAGCTGAGGTATTTAAAATCCTAAAAGATGATGCTATGAAAGTGCTGCACTCAATATGCCAGCAAATTTGGAAAACTCAGCAGTGGCCACAGGACTGGAAAAGGTCAGTTTTCACTCCAATCCCAAAGAAAGGCAAAACCAAAGAATTATCAAACTACCTCACAATAGCAATAATCTCACATGCTAGTAAAGTGAAGCTCAAAATTCTCCAAGCCAGGCTTCAGCAATACATGAACTGTAAAGTTCCAGATGTTCAAGCTGGTTTTAGAAAAGACAGGGGAACCAGAAGAACCAAATTGCCAACATCCGCTGGATCATTGAAAAAGCAAGAGAGTTCCAGAAAAACATCTATTTCTGCTTTATTGACTATGCTATGCAGTGATTGGACCAGATGCCATGATCTTAGTTTTCTGAATGTGAGCTTTAAGCCAACTTTTTCACTCTCCTCTTTTAATTTCATCAAGAGGTTCTTTAGTTCTTCTTCACTTTCTGCCATAAGGGTGGTGTCATCTGCATATCTGAGGTTATTGATATTTCTCCTGGCAATCTTGATTCCAGCTTGTGCTTCCTCCAGCCCAGCATTTCTCATGATGTACTCTGCATATAAGTTAAATAAGCAGGATGACAATATACAGCCTTGATGTATTCCTTTTCCTATTTGGAACCAGTCTGTTGTTTCATGTCCAGTTCTAACTGTTGCTTCCTGACCTGCATACAGGTTTCTCAAGAGGCAGATCAGGTGGCCTGGTATTCCCATCTTTTTCAGAATTTTCCGCAGTTTATTGTGATCCATACTTTGATGTATTCCTTTTCCTATTTGGAACCAGTCTGTTGTTTCATGTCCAGTTCTAACTGTTGCTTCCTGACCTGCATACAGGTTTCTCAAGAGGCAGATCAGGTGGCCTGGTATTCCCATCTTTTTCAGAATTTTCCGCAGTTTATTGTGATCCATACAGTCAAAGGCTTTGGCATAGTCAATAAAGCAGAAATTGTCTGGCATTTTGAGCATTCTTTGGCATTGCTTTTCTTTGGGGTTGGAATGAAAACTGACCTTTTCCAGTCCTTTGGCCTTTGTTGCATTTCCAAATTTGTTGACATACAGAGTGCAGCACTTTCACAGCATCATCTTTCAGGATGTGAAATAGCTCAACTGGAATTCCATCACCTTCACTAGCTTTGTTCATAGTGATGTTTCCTAAGGCCCACTTGACTTCACATTCCAACATGTCTGGCTCTATGTCAGTGTGAGTGATCACACCATCATGATAATCTGGATTGTCAAGATCTTTTTTTGTATAGTTCTTCTGTGTATTCTTGCCACCTTATCACTTCATGGCAAATAGATGGGGACACAGTAGAAATAGTGGCTGACTTTATTTTTTGGGCTCCAAAATCACTGCAGGTGGTGATTGCAGCCATGAAATTAAAAGACGCCTACTCCTTGGAAGGAAAGTAATGACCAACCTAGATAGCATATTCAAAAGCAGAGACATTACTTTGCCAACAAAGGTCTGTCAGAGTGCAGCACTTTCACAGCATCATCTTTCAGGATGTGAAATAGCTCAACTGGAATTCCATCACCTTCACTAGCTTTGTTCATAGTGATGTTTCCTAAGGCCCACTTGACTTCACATTCCAACATGTCTGGCTCTATGTCAGTGTGAGTGATCACACCATCATGATAATCTGGATTGTCAAGATCTTTTTTTGTATAGTTCTTCTGTGTATTCTTGCCACCTTATCACTTCATGGCAAATAGATGGGGACACAGTAGAAATAGTGGCTGACTTTATTTTTTGGGCTCCAAAATCACTGCAGGTGGTGATTGCAGCCATGAAATTAAAAGACGCCTACTCCTTGGAAGGAAAGTAATGACCAACCTAGATAGCATATTCAAAAGCAGAGACATTACTTTGCCAACAAAGGTCTGTCTAGTCAAGGCTATGGTTTTTCCAGTAGTCATGTATGGATGTATGAGTTGGACTATAAAGAAAGCTGAGCACCGAAGAATTGACTCTTTTGAACTGTGGTGTTGGAGAAGACTCTTGAGAGTTCCTTGGACTGCAAGGAGGTCCAACCAGTCCATCCTAAAGGTGATCAGTCCTGGGTGTTCATTGGAATGACTGATGTTGAAGCTGAAACTCCAATACTTTGGCCACCTCATGCGAAGAACTGACTCATTGGAAAAGACCCTGATGCTGGGAGGGATTGAGGGCAGGAGGAGAAGGGGACGACAGAGGGTGAGATGGTTGGATGGCAACACTGACTTGATGGACGTAAGTTTGGACTGGGTGGACTCCGGGAGTTGGTGATGGACAGGGAGACCTGGCATGTTGAAGTCATGGAGTCACAGAGAGTTGGACAGGACTGAGTGACTGAACTGAACTGAACTTTTAATCTTTTTAATCCTTCGTTCCCTTTCCTGGGCAGTCCCTGGTGCCTGATTGGTTTTGCCGTAGCAATTAGGGCATATGCCAGAGACCAATCATGGAAGGGGGTTTGTTGGGCACATTTCCTGCCATGAGTTTTCACACAGGTGCAGGGTTTTTCTTTTTCTTCTTTTTCCTTTCTTTGTTTGCCTGCTGCGTGTGTGATCTCCTAGCCACCATTTCCTATGACTACCATTTTGAACCCCCTTCCCCTACTCTAACTGCCTACAATTCCAAAATGAGATATACCTTATGATTTTAGGCTTTCAAGGATTCCATTTCAAATAGCTTTAATCCCAGGAACTATAGTGTTTCACACATAAAGTATTGCTAAACTTACATTTATAATATTAGCTGTAATGATATTGTTTTTCATATTTTAAGCTATGAAATGGACTATTTCAAAGTGCTTTTATAAGAACAAATGTCTACAGCATCAGTTCCCAGTTGAATAAAGAGTTTTGGCTCATGGATGCACATCATATCAATTGCTATTGTTGAGACAAAATGGAAAAAAAAAAAAAGAAAGAGAAATTCACTTTCTTAGTATGTCATTGTCAGACTGGAAATTGTACTGTGTTTGTATATTTCCTAGTATTTTATGAGTGATTTCCATTGTTCTTTTCATAAGCCTTTGAGAAAAATATTTATGAATTCTCTATCCCAAATAAAAGCAGTAAATCCCACCTAAAGATTAATTCTGGGTGCAATGAATTTCTCTTCTTTCAAGATAAAATCATGACAATTTTGTGTGAAATTAAAGAATAGTTTTCTATACTCAAAAAGAATAAAGTGTGTTAATATATTTAGATAGCATTTTAATTTATGATTTAAAATCAAGTGAATAATGATAGCTAAAATTCAAAATGATGTGAGGCAGAATATTATCATATATGATTTTAATCAAACCAGGAGACTAATTGGATCCATCCCTCAAATCTTAGTTGATTGCTTCTGACTTCTGAAAGAGCAAACACAATTTTTAAAGTTCTCAGTTGGAGGAAGAAGTATTCTTATTTAGTTTTATTATCACCATGGAAATTGGATCAGAGATTGAGATTAGAGGATCAATTATTTTTCCTTGTCTTGTGGTTACAAACATATACTGTGGTGGAATTAATACCAGTCTTGGAATTAAACAGATTCACGTTCCCAGTCACATTTTATGAAGTGCATAAGCTTAAAACACAAGTCACTTTTAACCTTCGAGTTCCAGTTTCTCATCTGCAAACTAATGAGAATGATGCCTATCTCATAATAATGAAACTAAATTAGAATGTTTTATAATTAATAACATTATACAGAAATAAATTATTATTCTGTAAGTCTCTGAGGAAATGCATCTTTTTCTTGAACAAATTAGCTTTTTGTAAATCATAATATCATATTGCTTATACATGATGTGCAGAGAAAAGAAATTTTGCACAAAGCTGTTTCAAAGCACAGAAAACTTGAAAAACATGACTGTTGAGAGTCATGAAGTGCCCTTGTTTATGGGCACTTCATCCTAATTAAGAAGATGAACTTGATTCTACTTTATTGCTATCTTTAATCAACTTGATTCTATTACAGCAAGGGATATTGGGATTTAATTAATCTGAAAAATAATGTGAAAACCCTGGCTCAGGATATCTTTTCCTTGCTTAATCTTTCCTGTGTAGGTACAGAGTCCAAGCAGAAGCTATACTAAATATGATGTTTTTCTTCTCAAAACTTTTTAGAATGATAGAGATGACCCCAGCTTTTTCTATCCCCAGATTTCCTCTAGTAAAGGCAGAATAATATGCTAATTTGAGAAGGATGTTTGATTCATAATACCTGGTCATATGTCTACAAGTTAAACTTCTCTTACATGCTAAGCACTTAAGAGAGATGTCTCTTCTCTCCTTAAACATTCCCATGTCCTTTTCCTTCATCTCTTTATCAGACTTAAAGAAAATGGCTAATCTTTTGATTTTGATTCACCTTTTAGTTAACTTCTCTAATCCTATTTTCTTTTGAATCACTAAGCCATGTTTGTTCTTATCAGGATCTTCAACTTCTCACCCTCCAGTTCTCTCTTTCAAGATTGAATGTGTTTTTAAAGTCTCATCCTATAATAATATTTTTTGTTTAGTCTATAATTTTATTTATTTATTTACTTTGGCCTCACTGTGAGGCATGTGGGATCTTAGTTCCCTGACCAGGGGTCAACCAGAACTACCTGCAGTGGAAGTATAGAGTCTTATTAAACACTGGAATATCAGGGAAGATCCTGTCTGTGATTTTTTAAAAAATGTTTCTGTGTGTAAACTTTTACTTAAGCCTCTTGATAGTCTACAGTTACTTGTCTTGCTTCCTCACAAATCATAAACAACTTGATTTTGGCTTTTACTATAACTTCTCTAGTGAAATCTATTTATGAAAGTTTAACACGCTTTTTGCTTGAAACAAGTTAGCTTTTTGTAAATCATAATGACATCATATTGCTTATGCATGATGTGTGAAGAAAAGAAATGTTGCATAAAGCTGTTTCAAAGCACAGAAAACTTACTTTCAGTTATCATCCTATTTGAATTTTTAACAGCATCCATTACTATTAGCTGCTTGATATGTGTGTGCTTTGATGGGCTTTGATAATATTGAAGTAGATCTCTGAATTTTGCTTTGCCAATCACCCTTCTTGATATTTTCTAAGCAAGCAAAATCTAATGAATGATAGTGAATAGGAAACAGATTATTACATTAATTTAGCTAAACTAGTGCCAGTAATTTCCATTTGTAAGCACTTATGTATTATTATAATTTTCACCCCTATAGGCTATGTGCATGTGTACATGTTCAGTTGCTTCAGTAGTGTCTGACTCTTTGTGACCCCATAGACTGCAGCTCATCAGACTCCTCTGTCCATGGGATTATCTAGGCAAGAATACTGAAGTGGGTTGCCATGTCCTCCTCCAGGGGATCAAACCTTCATTTCCTGCATTGCAGGCAGATTCTTTTACTGCCGAGCCACCAGAGAAGCCCCCAGTAGCCTATAATCACCTCTTTTTATGGCTCCAAGCTCAATAGGAAAAAAAATGAAAAAAATCCCAAATATCACATAAAGATGGTAAAGTTCTCAAAAAGAAGCTTCTCTTCTTTGGATAAAGTTCCAAACTAACTAAAATTCACTCTCTCTTTTCCTTACTGTCTTATTTCATTCATCTAGACAAATTTTCACTCAGATCTCTGGGTGGTCTGAATTCCTTCTACACCATTTGCAACAAGGGTCATTTTCACTGGAATGGGTGTGGCCATTTCCGTACATCCAAATTTTATTTATTTAATCCCATTTTTTATGTGTTTCACTTTTCCAAAATTTCAAAAATAACCAGATTCACAAAAATATCCCTACACTCAATAAATTTAGAATGCAAAAAGAAATGCAATATATAAATGTATTATCTAAACTCCAATTCTAGTCCATCAGTGAACAATAATGTACCCAAGGCCAATAACTAGTACATGCCCTTCCTGTTTTAGTCAATCATAGACCACAGCTAAGGCTCAAAGTTATTTGGAATAAAGAGGATACACAGAGCACATATAACACAACAATAGCAACAGCAACAACAATCCAAAGAAACAAACTCTAAAATCTTCTTGGTTTCTGCTTCTTTGGGATAATAGTTCACGCCAGTTTTCCAAAAGCCATAATTTGTGGACTTAAACTACACTGGTTGAAGTCTCCCTTCAGTTGATAATCTTTTTATAGAAACTTCTGTTTTTCTCAGCTTTGAAGGGATATCCATAGAAATATTTGAAATCTAGAGACTCAGAGGAAATTCCAATGAGAAGTAGCATTACATCCTCCCAAAATCTGCTTATCGGAGTTTTAATCACCTAGATCCTGATTAATTTTCAATATAACCATCTTTTTTCCATCATCTTTTTTCCCCCTTTGGTTACAGAATCTCATGTTCTAACAGAGAAAAATAATACTCCTTATGTTGTTCAGTTGCTAAGTTGTGTCCAACTCTGCAACCTCATGGCATGTAGCATGCCAGGCTCCTCTGTCTTCCATTATCTCCTGGTGTTTGCTCAAAATCATGTCCATTGGGTCAGTGACACTATCTAACCACTGTCTCTTATACACATCTGGTGCAATGAATTTCTCTTCTTTCAAGATAAAATCATGACAATTTTGTGTGAAATTAAAGAATAGTTTTCTATACTCAAAAAGAATAAAGTGTGTTAATATATTTAGATAGCATTTTAATTTATGATTTAAAATCAAGTGAATAATGATAGCTAAAATTCAAAATGATGTGAGGCAGAATATTATCATATATGATTTTAATCAAACCAGGAGACTAATTGGATCCATCCCTCAAATCTTAGTTGATTGCTTCTGACTTCTGAAAGAGCAAACACAATTTTTAAAGTTCTCAGTTGGAGGAAGAAGTATTCTTATTTAGTTTTATTATCACCATGGAAATTGGATCAGAGATTGAGATTAGAGGATCAATTATTTTTCCTTGTCTTGTGGTTACAAACATATACTGTGGTAGAATTAATACCAGTCTTGGAATTAAACAGATTCACGTTCCCAGTCACATTTTATGAAGTGCATAAGCTTAAAACACAAGTCACTTTTAACCTTCGAGTTCCAGTTTCTCATCTGCAAACTAATGAGAATGATGCCTATCTCATAATAATGAAACTAAATTAGAATGTTTTATAATTAATAACATTATACAGAAATAAATTATTATTCTGTAAGTCTCTGAGGAAATGCATCTTTTTCTTGAACAAATTAGCTTTTTGTAAATCATAATATCATATTGCTTATACATGATGTGCAGAGAAAAGAAATTTTGCACAAAGCTGTTTCAAAGCACAGAAAACTTGAAAAACATGACTGTTGAGAGTCATGAAGTGCCCTTGTTTATGGGCACTTCATCCTAATTAAGAAGATGAACTTGATTCTACTTTATTGCTATCTTTAATCAACTTGATTCTATTACAGCAAGGGATATTGGGATTTAATTAATCTGAAAAATAATGTGAAAACCCTGGCTCAGGATATCTTTTCCTTGCTTAATCTTTCCTGTGTAGGTACAGAGTCCAAGCAGAAGCTATACTAAATATGATGTTTTTCTTCTCAAAACTTTTTAGAATGATAGAGATGACCCCAGCTTTTTCTATCCCCAGATTTCCTCTAGTAAAGGCAGAATAATATGCTAATTTGAGAAGGATGTTTGATTCATAATACCTGGTCATATGTCTACAAGTTAAACTTCTCTTACATGCTAAGCACTTAAGAGAGATGTCTCTTCTCTCCTTAAACATTCCCATGTCCTTTTCCTTCATCTCTTTATCAGACTTAAAGAAAATGGCTAATCTTTTGATTTTGATTCACCTTTTAGTTAACTTCTCTAATCCTATTTTCTTTTGAATCACTAAGCCATGTTTGTTCTTATCAGGATCTTCAACTTCTCACCCTCCAGTTCTCTCTTTCAAGATTGAATGTGTTTTTAAAGTCTCATCCTATAATAATATTTTTTGTTTAGTCTATAATTTTATTTATTTATTTACTTTGGCCTCACTGTGAGGCATGTGGGATCTTAGTTCCCTGACCAGGGGTCAACCAGAACTACCTGCAGTGGAAGTATAGAGTCTTATTAAACACTGGAATATCAGGGAAGATCCTGTCTGTGATTTTTTAAAAAATGTTTCTGTGTGTAAACTTTTACTTAAGCCTCTTGATAGTCTACAGTTACTTGTCTTGCTTCCTCACAAATCATAAACAACTTGATTTTGGCTTTTACTATAACTTCTCTAGTGAAATCTATTTATGAAAGTTTAACACGCTTTTTGCTTGAAACAAGTTAGCTTTTTGTAAATCATAATGACATCATATTGCTTATGCATGATGTGTGAAGAAAAGAAATGTTGCATAAAGCTGTTTCAAAGCACAGAAAACTTACTTTCAGTTATCATCCTATTTGAATTTTTAACAGCATCCATTACTATTAGCTGCTTGATATGTGTGTGCTTTGATGGGCTTTGATAATATTGAAGTAGATCTCTGAATTTTGCTTTGCCAATCACCCTTCTTGATATTTTCTAAGCGAGCAAAATCTAATGAATGATAGTGAATAGGAAACAGATTATTACATTAATTTAGCTAAACTAGTGCCAGTAATTTCCATTTGTAAGCACTTATGTATTATTATAATTTTCACCCCTATAGGCTATGTGCATGTGTACATGTTCAGTTGCTTCAGTAGTGTCTGACTCTTTGTGACCCCATAGACTGCAGCTCATCAGACTCCTCTGTCCATGGGATTATCTAGGCAAGAATACTGAAGTGGGTTGCCATGTCCTCCTCCAGGGGATCAAACCTTCATTTCCTGCATTGCAGGCAGATTCTTTTACTGCCGAGCCACCAGAGAAGCCCCCAGTAGCCTATAATCACCTCTTTTTATGGCTCCAAGCTCAATAGGAAAAAAAATGAAAAAAATCCCAAATATCACATAAAGATGGTAAAGTTCTCAAAAAGAAGCTTCTCTTCTTTGGATAAAGTTCCAAACTAACTAAAATTCACTCTCTCTTTTCCTTACTGTCTTATTTCATTCATCTAGACAAATTTTCACTCAGATCTCTGGGTGGTCTGAATTCCTTCTACACCATTTGCAACAAGGGTCATTTTCACTGGAATGGGTGTGGCCATTTCCGTACATCCAAATTTTATTTATTTAATCCCATTTTTTATGTGTTTCACTTTTCCAAAATTTCAAAAATAACCAGATTCACAAAAATATCCCTACACTCAATAAATTTAGAATGCAAGAAAGAAATGCAATATATAAATGTATTATCTAAACTCCAATTCTAGTCCATCAGTGAACAATAATGTACCCAAGGCCAATAACTAGTACATGCCCTTCCTGTTTTAGTCAATCATAGACCACAGCTAAGGCTCAAAGTTATTTGGAATAAAGAGGATACACAGAGCACATATAACACAACAATAGCAACAGCAACAACAATCCAAAGAAACAAACTCTAAAATCTTCTTGGTTTCTGCTTCTTTGGGATAATAGTTCACGCCAGTTTTCCAAAAGCCATAATTTGTGGACTTAAACTACACTGGTTGAAGTCTCCCTTCAGTTGATAATCTTTTTATAGAAACTTCTGTTTTTCTCAGCTTTGAAGGGATATCCATAGAAATATTTGAAATCTAGAGACTCAGAGGAAATTCCAATGAGAAGTAGCATTACATCCTCCCAAAATCTGCTTATCGGAGTTTTAATCACCTAGATCCTGATTAATTTTCAATATAACCATCTTTTTTCCATCATCTTTTTTCCCCCTTTGGTTACAGAATCTCATGTTCTAACAGAGAAAAATAATACTCCTTATGTTGTTCAGTTGCTAAGTTGTGTCCAACTCTGCAACCTCATGGCATGTAGCATGCCAGGCTCCTCTGTCTTCCATTATCTCCTGGTGTTTGCTCAAAATCATGTCCATTGGGTCAGTGACACTATCTAACCATCTCATCCTCTGCTGACCCCTTCTCCTCTTGTCCTCAATCTTTCCCAGCATCAGGGTCTCTTGCAATGAATTGGTTCTTTGCATCAGGTGGCCAAAGTAATGGAGTTTCAGTATCAGTCCTTCCAATGAATATTCAAGGTTGTTTTCCTTTAAGATTGACTGATTTGACCTCCTTGCTGTCCAAGGGACTCTCAAGAGTCTTCTCCAGCACCATAGTTTAGAGTATCAATTCTTTGGCTCTCAGCCTTGTTTATGGTCCAACTCTCACATCCATACATGAATACTGGAAAAACCATAGCTTTGACTACATGCACTTTTTTTGGCAAAGTAGTGTTTCTGCTTTTTAATATACTGTATTTGTACTGTGTCTGAGCTTGAACTGGTTCATTGGTGAACTAGTTCTTGTGGGGGTAAGTCTTTCCTAGATGGAGTTAGTTCATTTGTTTTATAAGGTAATTTTATAAACCTGAGTTTATAAGGTAATTTTATTAACCTGAGTTGGGAACCAGTTCAGTTGGAACCAATTTACTGGGGAACTAGATCTTGTGGGATCAGCCTACCCTGGTTGGAATTAGTTCTTTTGTTTTTAGGGTAAGTTTTGGGAGTTAGGAACAAATTTATTGGTGTATTGATGCTGTAATATTTTGTGGGATTTTTTTATATTGGAATTTGTATGCATCTTTTGTGTTGTGTTGTCATATTTTTTAAAATGGGAAGTATTCCATCTATAAATGGGAATTACTCCATTTATCTTGAAGGAGAGAATTTGTATGTATCTTTTGTGTTGTGTTGTCATATTTTTTAAAATGGGAAGTATTCCATCTATAAATGGGAATTACTCCATTTATCTTGAAGGAGAGAATTTGTATGTATCTTTTGTGTTGTGTTGTCATATTTTTTAAAATGGGAAGTATTCCATCTATAAATGGGAATTACTCCATTTATCTTGAAGGAGAGAATTTGTATGTATCTTTTGTGTTGTGTTGTCATATTTTTTAAAATGGGAAGTATTCCATCTATAAATGGGAATTACTCCATTTATCTTGAAGGAGAGAATTTGTATGTATCTTTTGTGTTGTGTTGTCATATTTTTTAAAATGGGAAGTATTCCATCTATAAATGGGAATTACTCCATTTATCTTGAAGGAGAGAATTTGTATGTATCTTTTGTGTTGTGTTGTCATATTTTTTAAAATGGGAAGTATTCCATCTATAAATGGGAATTACTCCATTTATCTTGAAGGAGAGAATTTGTATGTATCTTTTGTGTTGTGTTGTCATATTTTTTAAAATGGGAAGTATTCCATCTATAAATGGGAATTACTCCATTTATCTTGAAGGAGAGAATTTGTATGTATCTTTTGTGTTGTGTTGTCATATTTTTTAAAATGGGAAGTATTCCATCTATAAATGGGAATTACTCCATTTATCTTGAAGG
Organism: Cephalophus harveyi; assembly: GCA_006410635.1. Lineage (NCBI taxonomy): Eukaryota > Metazoa > Chordata > Mammalia > Artiodactyla > Bovidae > Cephalophus > Cephalophus harveyi. The sequence continues at coordinate 663 of SJYT01057736.1, read as the reverse complement.
AGAGAATTTGTATGTATCTTTTGTGTTGTGTTGTCATATTTTTTAAAATGGGAAGTGTTCCATCTATAAATGGGAATTACTCCATTTATCTTGAAGGAGAGCCCTTTGGGGGGTGTATAATGGATAAATGGGAAAAATATAATTGTGAGCCTATGACTACGCTATTGTAATAGGATCTGGACCCAATATATTAGGATCAGAGAGCAATAACCTCTGAATGGCTCACACAACTATGCGATCTCACAGTTAGAAGTGTTTTATAAAAGAGCAGGGAAAAGAGATGAGATACCATATGTAGAAGCATTCATGCTATTGTATCAGGAGAAAAAGGTGTCAGGAATACCACCTTGTGGTGCAGAAGTCTGAGAGAAAACCCAGTGGGATACCTAGACAAAAGAGCTTAAGTTAAATTCAGGAGATAAAACAAAACCAACTGAGGATTCATCAGAGTTTCTAGAAAGGATTTATCAAGATTATAGGTGCCATACAGATACAGACCCCGAGGCTCCGGAGAATGTAAACATGATAAATATGATCTTCTTCAGGCAAAGTGCTTCGGAGATTAAAAATTTATAGAAATTCAGTTCAGTTCAGTTCAGTCACTCAGTCATGTCTGACTCTTTGCGACCCCATGAATCGCAGCACACCATGCCTCCCTGTCCA
>SJYT01057715.1:38132-157917 GCA_006410635.1 Cephalophus harveyi | reverse complement strand
GACCAACCTAGATAGCATATTCAACAGCAGAGACATTACTTTGCCGACTAAGGTCCGTCTAGTCAAGGCTATGGTTTTTCCTGTGGTCATGTATGGATGCGAGAGTTGGACTGTGAGGAAGGCTGAGCGCCAAAGAATTGATGCTTTTGAACTGTGGTGTTGGAGAAGACTCTTGAGGGTCCCTTGGACTGCAAGGAGATCCAACCAGTCCATTCTGAAGGAGATCAACCCTGGGATTTCTTTGGAAGGAATGATGCTAAAGCTGAAACTCCAGTATTTTAGCCACCTCGTGTGAAGAGTTGACTCATTGGAAAAGACTCTGATGCTGGGAGGGATTGGAGGCAGAAGGAGAAGGGGACGACCGAGGATGAGATGGCTGGATGGCATCACTGACTCGATGGACGCGAGTCTGAGTGAACTCTGGGAGATGGTGATGGACAGGGAGGCCTGGCGTGCTGCAATTCATGGGGTCGCAAAGAGTCGGATACGACTGAGCAACTGAACTGAACTGAACTGAATTGACCTTTGTTAGCAAAGTAATATCTCTACTTTTTAGTATGCTGTCTAGGTTGGTCATCACTTACATCACTTTCCTCCAAACACCATTAGTTACTGATGTTCTTGGAAGTGAAGTGAAGTCGCTCAGTCGTGTCCGACTCTTTGTGACATCATGGAGTGTAGCCAACCAGGCTCCTCCATCCATGGGATTTTCCAGGCAAGAATACTGGAGTGGGTTGCCATTTCCTTCTCCAGGGTAACTTCGCAACCCAGGGATCAAATCTGGGTCTCCCACATTGTAGGCAGACGCTTTACCATCTGAGCCACACGGGAAGCCCCCTTGTGATGTTCTTTAGACATGTATTTTATTGATAAACCAGGTCATCAAAGCAAGTACAACTCCCTTCTTCATGTCTTTTCATTGCTTTTACTTAGTAAAGATCCAAAGTGGTCCTTACTAGAACCAAAATGCGTCTACCCATGTTTGGTGTCCTAAACTAAAAAGGTCAGATAGTCACATCACCACATATGTTTTGTTGCTTAGAGTAAGGGTTACAAAACAGATGCAGGCAGCATATGAATTTTGTTTGGACTGAGCTGTTCTAAAAACATTTTAATTACCAACATATTACACTCAAAGAGGTTTTGTATATACAAACAGATTTTTAGCTATTTGCTGAACACAAATTCCCATGTGTCAACAACTGGGTAAGCTAAATAGTGACACCTCCTTCTCTGATGAAGAATGCCTCTCCATTCCACAAGGTTTCCATGCACAGCACTTTAAGCCATTTCATTTGTGACCACCTGGCTCTGGAGGGGTGGGAGGGGGAGAACAGACCTGAAGTCCAGAGAGTTAGAAGTTGCTTCTAATCATAAAGGGAAGACCTCTTCCCCTACCTTTGGTTTCAGGTTTCAAGGCCATGTTTCTCTACCTTTGCCAAGCTCTCCGAGTTTCTCACTCCAAAATGCTTCAAGTTCCGGTAATCATCATCACATCTAACATCTAGGAACCACTCTCATACTTAAATTACCCTGGGGCATTCCTGCAGAGGCATTTTCTGGCCTGGCAAGAAGCAGTGTAATTCCAAGCCACATGACAGAAAACACTGAGGATCTCATCCACACACCAATGAAATCATCATTTCCAGGCTCACATCTTTTTGAAGATAAATGCTCCTCTTAAATTTCTGAAGTTTATGTTAAAAATAAAATGCTTCTCAAACTTTACTGTGTATAGAAAATATCTGAAGATCTTGTTAAAATGCAGATTCTGACTCAGTAGGCCTGGCTTCTGGGTGATGCTGATGTCACTGCACCAGCGTAGTCTGTAGCCTACACTCTGAACAGCAAAGAGTTAGAAGGCTTACAAAGGAAGAGGAGTTTTCTGAGATGGGAATTATCTCAATGAACCAACCTCCAAGTCTTGACTTTCTGCCATTTTAGAACTACAAAAATGTTCATCGTTTAGTGTCTGTACCAATTTAATATCTGATTTATATAAATGACAGGTTTCCATAATGGTTCATGAAAAAAAACACATGGTCTCTTCAGCCATTAGCCATTGATTATTGTATATGTATTCATTTCATGATCAATACTGGGCACTATACAGAGGTATCAGCCAAGTTCTCATATCTTCAAAGTACTTAAATTTAGTTGGCAAAAACACTAATAGCAAACAAAATAAGTAGTTCATCACTTAAAACAGCAAATGATTAAGATCTTAATTGCTATAAGATAGTGATTCCCAAGAGTGGGGCATATCAGCATCTAGGGGATAGATATTAAACTAAACACACTGTCCTCAATCCCCTCCCAGAGTAGGATACTCACTCTACTCCCAGTCTTACTCCCAATCGCAACAAAGGAAGCTACATTTACTTCCAGAAATGCCATATTCTTCATAAGGGTAAGACGGGGGTGGGGAGGAAGAAATGATGCGAAATACAATTTTTAAAAGACACACAGAAAAGCAGGTAGAACTGGTGGGTGTTCCAGATGGGAAGTACTTCCTGTGGTAAAAGTACTGAGGTGGAGATGAGCTAGGGCACCTATGGAATGGAAAGAAGACCTGCCTAACTGAAGCAGACAAGAGTGCCCCACCCGCCACCACCCCATTCTAGGTGGAGCAAGTATGAAAATGGTCTGTAAGAACTTGATGACCACCTGTTAACAACATTAAAGAGATACCTCTTTGGAAGAAGGTTGAACTCATTTGCCTTTCAGGTCCTTTCCAATTTTTCCTCAACTAGAAAACAAAATTCCAATTTTCCTCTAACATGTAATTCTAACCTGCATCATGGCCCTTGCCTGATGTTGAACAAGAGAAATGAGTGAAGAGAATGTGGAAGTGTAGAAGTGGATGGTGTATAAATGTAAGAAAACGAGATCCTAAGTCATGGCATGGGTTTAAATTCCACAGCTGTTCTACATCCCTGGTTCTTTGAGACATCTCGTAGGTCTTATTTTCAACTCAGCCATCGGTCAGTCAATCAGCTGTACAACTCTTCTCTGAGCCCTGTCCAAATCAGCCTCATCCCTCTCACATAGACAAGTGATGAATTACACTCCAGGTCTTGCCTGCCTGGAAAAGAATTCTCACTTACACTTCCTTCTCTAGCCAGCTCCTCCTCTACAAAGCACTTAAGACACTTCCAACTATGTGGTTTTTTTTCATTTTCTACTTACAAAATATTTCAAAAATACATTCAGAAGACCGTAAAGTTCAGAAGTTAACATAAAAGTAGCCCAAATACCACCACCCTAAAGTAAAAATTGAAAAGCAGAGATATTACTTTGCCAACAAAGGTCCATCTAGTCAAGGCTATGGTTTTTCCAGTGGTCATGTATGGATGTGAGAGTTGGACTGTGAAGAAGGCTGAGCGCTGAAGAATTCATGCTTTTGAACTGTGGTCTTGGGGAAGACTCTTGAGAGTCCCTTGGACCTGTCTCTTATACACATCTTGCAGGTTAGAATTACATGTTAGAGGAAAATTGGAATTTTGTTTTCTAGTTGAGGAAAAATTGGAAAGGACCTGAAAGGCAAATGAGTTCAACCTTCTTCCAAAGAGGTATCTCTTTAATGTTGTTAACAGGTGGTCATCAAGTTCTTACAGACCATTTTCATACTTGCTCCACCTAGAATGGGGTGGTGGCGGGTGGGGCACTCTTGTCTGCTTCAGTTAGGCAGGTCTTCTTTCCATTCCATAGGTGCCCTAGCTCATCTCCACCTCAGTACTTTTACCACAGGAAGTATATGAGTTTGAGTGGTGATGATAGACAAGGAGGCCTGGTATGCTGCAGGATTCATGGGGTCGCAAAGAGTCGGACACGACTGAGCAACTGAACTGAACTGAACTGAAGGCAAAAATGTTCACCTTTACAATTTCTGCCACATTTGCTTTGCAAGTATATAGTCCCTTGTTTATTCATATCTCTGTTGCTGTTGCCTATTTCCTAACTCAATCCTCTGTCTTATCTGGTCAGGGCCATGTCTGAATATTGACCTCTTTTAACCTATCCCTCAGAAGATAGCCTGGTACATATAAGGCTCTCAATGTTTATTCAATGAATAATGCATGAATGACTTCTGTCCTAGAATGAAATAATGGCCATCACTATAGAAGAGTTATCAGACAAAAGACAATGACTCCATCTTTATTAAAATCCAAATAAATAAAGAAAAGAATTGCTTTTTTTTTTTTTTTGGCCTTGCCACAAGGCTTGTAGGATCTTAGTTCCCCAAGCAGGGACTGAACTCCAGCCAAGGCAGTAAACGCCTGGAAACCTAACCACTGGGCAATCAGGGAACTCCCTGGGAAACAGATCTTTACTTAAGGAAGAGGGTTCAAATTTAAGTGTGTGCTATAACTGGATACTCCATATTAGAGAGGGTTAGCTGAACAAGGAACAGACCTGCCNTCCAGCCAAGGCAGTAAACGCCTGGAACCCTAACCACTGGGCAATCAGGGAACTCCCTGGGAAACAGATCTTTACTTAAGGAAGAGGGTTCAAATTTAAGTGTGTGCTATAACTGGATACTCCATATTAGAGAGGGTTAGCTGAACAAGGAACAGACCTGCCCTAGAGCCCTGATCCTTCTTGCCCTGGACAGCACACATATCTGCCCAAAGACATGGAAAGAACATAAGCTCTCAAAGCATCTCCTAGTTTCAAGATGCCAACTCAACAGCTTAAAGAGGGAAAGAACAAAAGAAGAGACAGAGGTAGAGAAGAGAGGGGAGACGACAAGAGGGTTGGGAAGAGGCAGGGAGAGAGGAGGGGAGGAATGAGTGGAGTCCTATGCAAAGAATCCTAGAACACTAGAGAACGTTAATTTTTTTGTTGTTGTTACATCAGGGGCAATACAAATCCTGTTCTAAAAATGAGGTCAAGTACCAAGTCCATCTGTCTGAAATGAAGCCAAGCCTAAGGCAAAAGTATAAGAAAGGTCAAGTGCAATTGTCAGGCTTCTCCACCTCCTTTTACCTGCACTCCTGGCCATCCAGCATCTTAACAAAATCCTCAAAGCCTGGGTTCGTCCCACTGTGGTTCTCTACATGCTCTCAAATGTTATATACACATACACTTGTATTCTCACCCCATCAACTTTATTGGATCTAAGTTCTATTTCTTTGTGCTCTTGTTCTTCCAATAGGTCACCGAAAAATAATATGCTTCTGATTTAAAGGACTGTCCATTACGAAAAATATTACTTTCTTAACTCTTTATAGCCAATGTGGACCTCTAACTCTTTCTAATGAAAACAAAATGTCTTAATCCCTATGATTGTAGCAGATTGTTTTGTTAGCAATTCTCCCTTTCCTCCCTGTCTCTGACATGGTTCCATGTGGGCAGAGTATAGTACTGAGGCTTGACACGTGATATAAGAGAAATCATTTCTAATTGTGATGTCATAAAGAAACAACTTTCTTGCTCTGCAGATATCTTACAGCACAGGTAAAATACCACATGAGCACCTTTCCCCTAAACAGCCAGAATACATTAGTGCAGAGAAGCAGCTTTATACTCCTTGTCCATCACTTTGCACAGCACACACAGATACACATGGGCCATAATTTACCCAGTTTTCACTTTCTTTCAGTAGTTCCTCAAGATCAGAAGGTACTACATCTTCACTGTGAATGGAAGAACATGTAGATTGGCTTCTAGGTACAACTTCTTTTCTTCAGGAAGTTACAACCTTCTTATCTGTACATGAACCTAATGCTCTGTCAGTTCTGCTTCCTGAGGACTTTCCTTGTCTCATATATAATGGTTAACCAAAAGAAAAATCTCTTCCTCTATACCACGAGTTTTCAGTGATAAATGAACAAAGCATCACCAAGTGCTCCTCCCTGAACAAATGCCAAAAGCTGATTCATTCTCTGCATGACATCAGTGGTTTCATCCATCCATAAAGTGAAATATCTGCTAGTGTGTACTTGATAGTAATCACTCTTCCACACTCTACTCCACTGATAATATGCAACAGCCAACTGTGTCATTTGACAAAGGAATTCTAACAATAACTTCTGGTTTCTCTCTGCGGATAATGTTTGTCTTTAACTTTCCAACTGATTTTCCAAGTGTCTCTTCAATAAAATGACTTATACTTACTTTTGTTACAAGGATCACTTAATGATGGTACTAAAGTTTTAATCTCTTTCCTACTGATAGAAGTTTAACACATTAATTTTGTAATGGAAAATATCATTAGGTTCTTGTCCTGGGAAACTTGAATGGTATAACAGAGAAGCCACTGTGCTTTGTTTGAAAATGACACCAAAACATCCATGGCTTCACAGAAAAAGTTTCACAACAGGCGATGACTGAGGACTAGGAGCAAATGGATGGCAAACCCAATAAAAAGCCGTTTTGAAATAGTCATCAGCTTATTTCCTTTTGCTTTTTTTATAATTTTCCATTTCAGCTACTGTTTTGAAATCATTCTTCTCACAAACTCCCTTGTTTTTACACATACAGATTCACATTTTACATTTGGAATGGGATTTAGTTCTCTAAGTATGTTTGTGACATTTTGAACTGAAGCATTTTCATTACTGTTTTCATCACTATTTTCACACTACAATGAACCACTTTTGAGCCTCTGATCTATTTTTGCACAATGGAGATACAATTTAAGACCAGCAACAATAAACTATGCCATTTTAACAAGTAAACAATGAGCAAAATGACATAAAAAGTATAATAACTAAGATGAAGTGCACCATGTATGAAATGCAAATCTTCAGAGCACAAATACAATTAATACCAGAATACCTTTTAAGAACATAATGGGATCTCTGCTGGATTTATAGTCACTCTCACATCTCAAGATCCTACATGTTCTGCTACTCCTACATCATCTTTCTGATTCACATTTCCACATCCCCCCCATTATTCCACCCTCTTGTGTTGGTTTTCTCACTAATCTTTGAACACATCCAAACATATCCTCACCTTCACTCCTTCACACTGACTGTTCTCTCTGCCTGAAACACTCCCCTCTGGTATCTATATGAGCAACTTCTTTCGCTTCCTTTAAGTCTTTGCTGAAGTTTTCTTCATGAAGGCTACTCAACTAATTTATCTATTCTACTTTCTTCCAAAGCATTACCTCCTTCTAGAATGCTATATAATTCACTTATTTATTTGGCTTATTGTACATCTCCCACTCCCACCTCTTCACCTTCAATAAAATGAAAACTTCATAAGGGAAGGGATCTTTGTTTTATCCATTCAGCATCTAGATTCATGGAAGGTGCTCAATAAATAGTATTAATAGTTGAATGAATAAATGAATGAGGGAGTAAGTAAAATTTTTTCATTGCTTTTCCTCTCTAACCACCAATCTGTCTGTGGATCTTACTTGAGAATTAAACCGAAAATGGAGAACCATCAGATGATTTAAGCAAGAGAACTGCACAAAGTCAGAAGATGACTTAAAGTATGGAGAGGCTGGACTTCTTTTTTTTAGTTAAAAGTCAGTCTATGAAAGAAATGATGAAAGTCACAATTTTCCAAATGACTAGGTCTTCTTAAGCAGTTAATTTCAATCCCATAATACACATATCTATAGATATATGAGCAATGTCTGTATATATACATATACAAATGCACACATTAAACATATGTTGAACTAATCTAGAAGTTAAGGACATTCTTCTATCATATGGATATTCTTATAGAAAAGCTAATGACTTAGGTAATAGTTAAGACAATCATCCAACATAACTTTCCTGACACAACAGTACAAACTGTTTGATATGGTGCCCCTTCCAGTAAGTACCTCTTTTTACTCTCAAGGAGCTTCGTTGGTGGCTCAGACGGTAAAGAGTCTGCCTGCAGTGCGGGAGACCCAGGTTCGATCTCTGAGTTGGGAAGATCCCCTGGAGAAGGAAATGGCAACCCACTCCAGTATTCTTGCCTGGAAAATCCCATGGATGGAGGAGACTGGCAGGCTATAGTCCATGGGGTCGCAAAGAGTCAGACACGACTGGGCGACTTCACTTTTCACTTTACTCTCAAGATTGTCCTTGTCTGAACAAAAATAACTATAGTCTTCCCACTTATAAAGAAGATACATACATTTCTTCTTATTCAAGCATGCTGACCAAGCTTTTGAGGATTTCAATGGAGTGGGTGTGGAAAAAGTGACAGCCATAATTATTTGTAACACCTACTGGCCAGCACTGCGAGCGGACTCTTTCAAACAGGCAATTCTTTAGCAAAGAAGCACAGCCATTATTGTAAAATTACATGCCACAAGCTCCATATATCTAGTGTTCAAACTCAAAGCCCCGTCAGGTCACCTGCACAATCTCCAGTCCTGTGAGAATGTTCATGTGGTGAGAGGGCACACCACATTCTTCTCTGCAAGCCCTTTGTCTGAAAAGCTGAGACCCAAACCCAAGACTCTTGTCAGAAGAGAGGGCAGAAAACAAAGGCTCTTCTATTATCCTCATGGCCCAGAGGGCTTGGAAACTAGGAGAATGTGGAGTCAAAGTCTTCACAACAACACATGTGTTTTGGTCTCTCAGTGAATTCCAAGAAGTTGACCAAATACCATAGCTTGAAATTTGCATACGTGCTAAGTCATTTCAGTCAAGCCAACTCTTTGTGATCCTATAGACTGTAGCCCACCAAGCTCCTCTATCCATGGGATTCTCCAGGCAAGTGGAATAGGTTGCTATGCCCCCCTCCAGGGGATCTTCATAACTCAGGGATAGAAGCCGAGTCTCTTAAGCCTCCTGCATTGGCAGGTGGGTTCTTTACCACTAACGCCACCTGGGACGCCCTTGAAACTTGCACTCCAATCTGCAAAAGCCATGCAGCCATTAGGTCTGCAAACAGGTTTTGTTGAAGCTGCTGTCCCAAATCATAGGAGTTGTCCCAATTCGTGTCAGCCCTAGGTAAAGGTGAAGTCGCTCAGTCGTGTCCGACTCTTTGCGACCCCATGGACTGTAACCTACTAGGCTTCTCTGTCCATGAGATTCTCCAGGCAAGAATACTGGAGTGGATTGCCATTTCCTTCTCCAAGAGATCTTCCCGACCCAGGGATCGAACCCAGGTCTCCCATATTGGAGGCAGACGCTTTAACCTCTGAGCCAATAAACAGGTGTTAATTCTCATTGTGCTCAAAGACAATAATAACATGGGCTTAGAGCCAAAGTCAGAGAAGGCGATGGCACCCCACTCCAGTACTCTTGCCTGGAAAATCCCATGGATGGAGGAGCCTGGTAGGCTGCAGTCCATGGGGTCACGAAGAGTCAGACACGACTGAGCGACTTCAATTTCACTTTTCACTTTCATGCATTGGAGAAGGAAATGGTAACCCACTCCAGCGTTCCTGCCTGGAGAATCCTAGGGACGGGGGAGCCTGGTGGGCTGCCGTCTATGGGGTCGCACAGAGTCGGACACGACTGAAGCGACTTAGCAGCAGCAGCAGCAGCAGAGCCAAAGTAGACACTTAATACCTCAAGCATAAAACTTTTATTTCTTGTATGTATAAATAGATGACAAGCAACCAAATACCTCATTCCTTCATCTTTCATCGTTTTTATTATTTCTTTTTTTCTTTAAGCATTTTTTTGGTTTAATTTTTTTTTTACTTTTTTTATCTTTGCATTTAACAAATTAAAGACTGAAATAAAGCCAGACTCAAAATCTGAAGTCAGAAGAGGGTGGTGAAGAAAATAGTGAAGATTCCTGAAAATCCAGGGTGACCATACAATTTATCATCCAAACCAGGGCACTTTTAAATATGAAAGGGGATGCATTTGATGATTCAGATAGGGCAATAGGAATAAACCAACTGAGAAGGTGTGGTCACACTTCTAATCTCTCATTCATTTTCCCACACAAAGGCCATCCTGTGTGTAAGGAAGCAATTCTGCCTCTGCTATGTCAACCAAATACACTTCAAATGCAGTCTTCCTTCTTTCAGGCCAGGCCTGCCTTTCCACAATGGAGCTGGAAAGGTTTTCACTCCACCCTGCATTCCATATTTGTGTAAAACTGGTTCCATTTTTACTCAGGAAAGAAGGCAGTAACACACAAGAATGTGGATGTAGGCCAGGTGCCCAGCAAACCCCAGGCCTGGTGCCTTGGGTTTCTCATAAAGGAATACTTCACAAGAGAGGAAGTAACCTACTGAGAAGGTACACAGATACCAACCGCACATTTAACAATCCAAATTTGAATGTTAGACCCTTTTTTGATGCCAAGGCACATGCAGAGCCCAAAAGCCACCTCTCCAGCAACACACATTCATCCAGAAGAAATAGCTAGGGTATCTGTCCTCAGCTACAGGTAACAACCTTAGTTTCTTTGCCTTTTGCTGAAATCAGTGGTGCAGAAGGATTTGGAAAAAAGTAAAGAAATATATTTTTTCCCCAAGATCAGTTTCCAGGCTAAACAGAGCCAATGCTTATTTTTACCCCATACTTCCTGTTTCAAAGGGTCAAACATTGCTCATGTTCATAAAATTTAGTCCTGTAGCTAGTGACTATGAATTTATTGGAATATTTTCCCTCACATGCATACAAAGGGCAGACCAATTGAGCAATCTAGCTGGAATCTACAGCCCATAAAGAATCTATAATAATGGTAGGAGCAGAGATGCTCCAGATGGCTTATCACAAATGTTCAGAATGACTTTAACTTCTTCACAGACTCCACAGTCACTCAGAATGATTCACTGCCCAAGGTTGTTCAATGCTGTGATAGAGCGCACTGCTAAAGCAAAAATCTTAGGCTTTTGCTAAGTGTAGGGGACTAAGCAAAAGACTGATGACCCAACAGTCTTAGGCTGTTAAGTCTTATAAAAGTAGAGTACTACCCACAGCTGAGAATCTGGGGACAAACGCTGGCAGTCAGGAAACCACCTGTCATGGAGGTAGTAGAAGAAATTCCTTTTGAATTCATGCAGGTTGGACTAAAGTCCTTCCGGGTAGGGGACACTGTAAGTCCAAGAGGCCATTTGTACTCAAGAACTACTGTTTTTCCCAGCAGTACGATAATCTTAAATTCAAAGACATTTTTGTTAATATAACTGTTTAAACTGCTTCACATAACAAAAATTGAGGCCAAAATGTGCCAAAGGAATAATCAAAACAAACAGGTCAATAATGACTTTTTAAATGTTCAAAAAAAGAAACTCACTAGTCAAGCTGCTGGATGATACGGTTATAATGTCTTCTTTGGGAGATGAAAACTATGTCTTCCCCACTGTACCCCATCTCCCAACAGGGAAGTGGATAATTTTTGAAGAATACAATGACTCTTTATGCTGGGCTTCTCTTGTCTGCTGGGAATGCCATCTGTCTCCCACACTGTATAAACAATCCCTGCAGGAATCTTCTGAGGCCCAAACAGATTAGCAAACTCCAGATTTTCACACTATCAATAGCATCCCCATCCAGATTAGGGTTCTTGCTTTAATAACTCCAAGGATAAGCCTAACAACTGATCCTTTCTTGTTTATAGGTAATGTGAGTGTCATTTTAAAGATAACCTCTCAGAACATACAGCCATCTGTTGGGGGCGGGGGAGGGGTGCGGTGAAGCTCTCTCTAGGCAACAGAAGAAATGAGCCCTTGAGGGAATAGGAGAAATAGTAAAATGAAAATCATACTTATGAGACAATACGAAAACATGAAATTTCACCGGGGTCACTCTACTAAATTACGTTTAAATATTTTTCCTCCAAATTACAAACTATGGAAAACAATTAAAAAAAAAAAAAAAAAAACAAGTTTCACACTTTGACAAAGGCATACATGCAATGAGAATTCAGTCTGCTTGACTCCAAGACAGTGAAAGCAGAAATCGTACTGGGAGGGCTAAAGGCCCCCAGAGAAGTTTGCCTAAGGTCCACTTCTACCCTCTACCTACAACGGTTGACGATGCCTGCCTTCTCCAAGTTCAACAGCGCTTGATCCCCTGTAACTGTGAGCTCTGTATTGTCTCTAAAGACTTCCAACTCTAAAAGAAACATGTGCCTGTAATGATGTTCCTCAATTAATAATGATAAGCAAGGGGAAACACCTGAGCTCTGCTAATAGAGAAAAACACAAGGCATGGAAGAGCCAGACCTCTGCAGTTGCACGTCCTCCAAAACGTCTACGTCTAAATCTGCAGCCCCAGTTTCCTCCAGGCCCCAAGCCGCGGCAAAGGATGTTCACAACACATTCCAAACCAAAAGAAAATGAAGCCTCTACTCCCTCAAGAGATGCTCAGATGGACCCAAAAGTCTCAGCTCCCCGGAGGATCAAACCTGAAACACGTCCCGGTGCCTCTCACCCGCGTCTCGGGGCAGCGGAAGCAGAAATGTCAAATGAATGACCGCGCCGGGGCGCAAGGGAGGAAAACAAAGCCACCTCCCGTCGTCCGGCTTGCGGAGCAAGGGCCGGGCGAGGGCCGCGCACTCACCTGGAGCTCGCCGCCGGCTGCGGGTGGGGATGGGGCCGCCGGGCGGCTGGGCGCCCCGGCAGATGCCCGGACCCGCGGCCCCAGAGCCCTCCGGCCGGTCCGCGCGCGCCGCGAGAAAAGCAGGCGGCCGCGGGCGCCGCCGCGCGTCGCATGCAGCGCCCGGCTGCGGCGGCCGCTGCCACGGGACCGAGGGACCCTGCGCGGCTCCGACCCGGCAACCCGAGGCAGCGACGAGAGACGCAACGCGGAGCCGAGCGCACCCAGCGCGCCCCTCAGCGGCTCTTCCCGCCGCCCTCCGCAACGGGCTGGGTCTCGGCTTGCCTTTGTGTTGGCATCCTCCTTCGCTCCCAACGACGCCCCGAGCTGCCCGGGCGGCTCCGCGCCACCGCCCACCCCCGGGTTACGCCGCGCCCCTCGCGCGGCCCGCCGATTCTGTCGAGTCAGCGGCGGCGGGGACGCGCGAAGCCACGTCTTCCGTCCGCGCTCGGGAGGGCACCCGGGGGTCCGGGCATCCCGGGGAGGTTCACCGCCGAGCTCCGCGGCCCGGGCGCTGCGCGTCCCCGAGCGGCCCAGCAGCGCCCGGCTCCCCGCCGCTCGCTCTCCAGGCGTCGCCCACGAGCCGCGCGCCGGCCCGCCCGCGTGGCCCCCTCTCGCCGCTCCCGGCGGGCTCGCCCAGCCTCCCTCGCGCCGCCACCTTCCTCGGGCCCGGCGTGCCCGGTGCCCTTCCCTGCCCTGGCGCCCGGGCCCTCGGGGGCGAAGGGTGCGGGCCGCTCACCTCCGGCGGCGCCGGCGCCCCTCCCGCTGGACGCCTGGGCGACATGTGCCCGCACCTCCCTGCAGGGCGCTGGGCTCGGGGCTTCCTGCACGTCGTGGACCAGAGGGAGGGCAGCGGGAGGGGTGAGGGGAGAGGACGGGAGAGACTCCAGACCTTGTCCAGCTGGACGTTCCCGGGGAAGGTGCGGGAGAGCGGGGCGGGTGCAGCCAGGAGAAGGACGAATCCCGAGGCTGCGGCGGAGCCTGAGCTGCTCTCCTTGTGCGACCCCGGAGGACATGAGGGTTCCGAGAGGCGCAGCGGAGGAAGGAGACCCTCTGATATCAGGCAGGCTGGACTCTTCCGAAATGCCCCCGGAAGGCTGAATGGAGGAATGTCATGCCTCGATTTCCCCAACCGCAAGGGCAAGACGGTAATTCTCATGTCACCTACACGGGGTGTGGTCACGATTTAAAATGGATTGATGAAAGCGCTCCCAGCTACTTTGTCTAAAGAGGGCACTCAAATTAAAAATTACCGTATTAATACTTTAAGCTTTCTGTTTACTTTTTTTGCAGCGTCTTCAGTGACTCAGTCCCACTTAGAGGAAAGAGTAAAAACGCGGAAATGTTAAGACTATTATCCCACATGCATGATATCTATCCAGATAAGGGAAAGATGTGCACGCTTTTACAGTTAAACTACAATCCAAAACATTTTTTCCCTAAATAACAGATATCTTTATTGGGGGATTTTTGAGTGTGTACTTTCAGTATTATCCATTTCTTCCCCTTCTCTGATAACAGCTAGTCATTTCCCTCCGCCCCACCCGCCGGGCCCAGGAGTCTTTGTGGTGGTTCCAGAATACTGACACCTCCCACCCTCACTCCCCAGAACTGGCCAGTCATCATATTCCAGACCACAGTGGTTGGTACTGCAATGGGCATATTGGTCCAGGAATTCAATCTGGAACTTTTGCTGAATCAGTTCAGAAAAAGAAGTCCTTCCAACTAGGATAACTAATTTAGAAGGATATAAGCCACCAAATGTAAATATAAGTACCACCAATGCATGTGGACGAAGTCAACTTTAAGGAAGAAAACCTGAGGAGGCGGGGATGATATCTTTCGAGCGTTAGGAGGCAAATATGTTTAAGTGAACTCTACCCCTGAAAGCAATAAATCCACCCCCACCCCCACCCCCACCTCCTGCCCTTTACTCAAGGCAGTTTCAGTTGTGTTCTGTCAGGGGTCACAAAAAGCCCTGACTCATTGTTCCACTGAATCTACCCATCACACAACACCGTTGCTGGGCTGCTCCAAAGAACTGATAACCCCACACATACACCACAAAAGAAAAAAGTTCCTATTCTTGTACCTACTGGAAGAACAGGGATCCCAAAGGATCCCACACGATGTTTTCTTTTTATAACTTGCTCTATACCCAGCAATCACATATCTGCAACCTTTAACCTCCTGTATTAATTAACCACCATCTTACAATCTAACTTTAAACAAAAAAGCATAAAAAGAGCTAAAATGGATTATTCTTGCTGCCCTTAGGTTTAAAAAAAAAAAAAGCCAAAATGTTTTTCTCTGACCTTAAAAGCAGTCCCATCTATCTTTAAAACTCTATATATATATATCAGGCATTAAACCTGAGGCTGAGGCTTCAAATAGAATTAATAGCAAAGTCATCCTAAAATCTCAGATTTGCAAAAGTGCGTAAAGATTAGCTTCTTTCATACTGCACTCCCTATCCTTGTCACCAGCCCCAAACTGGGGTCTCCCCTTCAGAGGATTTCTGACTGGTTCTCATTTAGCCTCTTCTTGAGCTCATTTTTTCACAAGTTGGTCGATTTCTGTGTTGAAACTGGCCTAACATTACATAGTGATTCCTTACATTGGGTTGAAATACTTCTTTCACCTCAACAAAACTACAGGGACTAAAGACAGACTCGGAAACCACTTGAATTGTCTATTCCAAGATTTTTACATGACCCCTAGCTGCCACAGCTGCTTATCATAAGGCAAGGCGTCCTGACTCTTCACCATCCTCCGTTACCTCCTTTCAGTGAATGTACTCCTCCTGAAGCGTAGTGTTCAAATCTAAACCCGAAGCCAGATCCCAGAAAACAAAGTTGGAGCCTCTTCCAGTACAAGACGGGTCCTAGAAGTATGTTCACTTGCTATTATGTTTCTGTCAGTTTCAAATATAAAATATTTTTATCTCAGAAGATTGTTGTCTTTTTATTCTAACTTTCCTTCCGTCAATTTTCCTTGCGTCCAACAGCACTTAAGTGATTACAAGCATTTTGGGGATCTGGCTAAGGGGAAAAGTGAAAGTGAAAGTCCTTCAGTCGTGTCCAACTCTTTGTGAACACCACAGACTGGTCCATGGAATTCTCCAGGCCAGAATACTGGAGTGGGTAGCCTTTCCCTTCTCCAGGGGATCTTCCCAACCCAGGGATCAAACCCAGGTCTCCCACATTGCAGATGGATTCTTTACCAGCTGAGCCACAGGGAAGTCCAAGAATGCTAGAGTGGGTAGCCTATCCCTTCTCCAGGGGATCTTCCCCAAACAGGAATCAAGCCAGTGTTTCCTGCATTGCTGGTGGATTCTTTACCAACTGAGCTGTCAGGGGAGCCCCCTGGCTAAGGGGAAGTTGAGTTAATTAACTGGAATAAGTTTATGTGGTTCATAGGTATTGCAACCCATTGTAAGAGTAGCATCTATTTCGGCTGTTCGAAGGCCTACTATCACCTGGGTCACTTGATATTGTGACACAAAGGTGGATGGACAGAGACCAATCAGCAAATGGATGCTTTGGGACCCAGCACAGAAGTGTGCAGTTGATGAAGTAGATGATGTTTGAAATGTATGGATCCAGAACTAGAATTGGAAAATCCCACATCTTATTCTGTATATGTTAAACAAATTTGATAGAGATCTTCCCAAATTTGTTCACTGTCTTAAAAATGAATGTGGCTTTCCCAATAATGAGATGTTGACTGGAAAGAAGCTCTTCTAAACTACCAATAATAAAAAATAAATTTCAATCAACTCTGCTAGTGAAAAGACTGAACTATCTTTTAAGTCTATAGAACAAAATGTGACAAAATCATTTTCATATGAAGAAAAAAGAGTATACAGTCAAGATATGTAGGATAAAGTATTATAAAGATATGCTAAGCAGTTAATTTAAAGCATCATGATATTTTTCTCAATTTGGTGATGTCTGTTGCTTGTAACTTTTTTAATTTGTAATTTGTTGTGATTTTTATTCTGAATAAATATTTTTTTGAAACTTCTTTCATAGTGGTGGGTTTTGTTTTGTTTTTTTCTTTAAAAAGCCTTTGGAATGTGTAATCTTCAGACTTCACAAAATGTGGATCTATCCTCTAATGAACCTGGTACTCTGAATGTAGTCTAATCAATGTAGCATTCAGGGAGTGGGAGCTTCCAATAGAAGAAATAACAAATTAAGCACAAAAATAGCTGAGACAGCCATTACTGTCCTATTTTATCTATCAACCATTATAGATGAATGAAGGACTAGTTACAACTAGGGAATTTAGGACATGACTGAAAAATGTCCATTTGAATGAAAAAAAAAAAAAGCTTTATTAAATGTATTACAATTTTCCTTTTAAAAAAAATTTTTGTCTTTTTAAAGAAAGTATTAATATACCAAACCAAATTGACTCATCATAGTGGCTGTGATTTATTTACTATGTTATGATTCAGTGATACCCAAGCCCCAATTTGAGTTCCCTGAGTCATACAGCAAATTCCCATTGGCCATCTATTTTACATATACTCCAGTACTTTGGCCACCTCACGCGAAGAGTTGACTCATTGGAAAAGACTCTGATGCTGGGAGGGATTGGGGGCAGGAGGAGAAGGGGACGACAGAGGATGAGATGGCTGGATGGCATCACTGACTTGATGGATGTGAGTCCATGGAGCTGGATGGAGTTGGTGATGGACAGGGAGGCCTGGCATGCTGCGATTCATGGGGTCACAAAGAGTAGGACATGACTGAGCAACTGAACTGAACTGAACTGAACTGAATATAAATTCCATGTTACTCTCTCCATATATCCCATCCTCTCATTCTTCCCCCCTCCACCATGTCCATAAGTTTGTTCTCTATGTCTGTGTCTCCATTGCTGCCCTGCAAATAATTTCATCAGAAGCAAATTTCTAGATTCCATATATATGAGTTAGTATATGATATTTATTTTTCTCTTTCTGATTTACTTCACTCTGTATAAAAGGCTCTGGGTTCACCCACCTCATTAGAACTGACTCAAATGTGTTCTTTTTTATGGCTGAGTAATAGAACTTTGTCTAAAATGGCTTGTGGGAGGGAAGAGGTTCAGTGAATAGTATAGTTGCATACATTTCATTGTATGTATTTTGGTTGCTTGGAATCCTTTATTATTTTCTTCCAATTTCTCACTCACTAGTAATGGTAAGAAGCCCTGGATTCTCCTTTTTATGTATTCTCTAAGTAAATATTTGATAACTATTTACTATGAGCCAGGCATTCTTCTAAGTGTTAGAGATACAGAAGTAAAGGGAACAGACAAAATCCCTGCTCTTATGAAGCTCATATTATGGTGGAATAGGGAAGGAGAGGCCAAATAATAAGATGTGGCAGAAAGTCTTAGTGTTTGCAATATCCATATGTTCCTAAACGTTTTCCAATCTTTGCCTTTAGGAGAGCTATGTGACTACTGGCAAATAGAATTTAAACAGTAATACTGGGAATCACTTCTAACAATGGAGTTAAAAGTCCAATGTGACTTCTCTCTTTCTCTTCATCTTCACTGGATGATACCACCTTCACTAGAGGCCATGTGTTGTTATGGTGTCATCCCAAGATAGAAGAAGCCTGAATCCCTGAACCATCATTTGGAGGGAAGTTAGTTAACTGATAGAAGACTATGATGAGAGCAAGAAATATAGCATTAAGCTACTCATTTATTATAGCATCCAGTATTAATGATCCTGACTACAGTGGAAATGAATACCTTGAAATAGGGTATTACTATAATTAAAACCTAAAATATGCGGCATTTACTTTGGTGTTCAGTAGCAAATGCAGGAGACCTGGGTTTGATCCCTGAGTTGGGAAGATCCCCTAGAGAGGGAAATGGCTACACATTCCAGTATTCTTACCTGGAGAATTCTATGGACAGAGGAGCCTGGCAGGCTACAGGCCATGGAGAGGGGCAGGGGTCACAAAGAGTCAGACATGACTGAGCAATTTTCAATTTCAATTGCAAGTAGCAAAGAACTAATATTGGAAACTAGAAAGATGGTGATGAAAGTATTCTGTGGCAAAACAATTAGTAAAATGTTATTCTTATCATATAACTTACCTTGTGCCATTGAGTCACAGCAGTAAGATTAGTGATTGGAAAGAATCAGTTAGTAAGTGATAGAAACTACTGGTTGCATGTGGCAAAGTATCACAAAAAAGATATGAGTTCAGGAAAGCAGTCACCAGTTTTCAAAAATAAATGAGAGATTACAGAAAGTCTAGAAATTTCAGTCTTTGCAGAGGTGGAAAAGCTGACTGCTTTTACATTCCAAATAGTAAATGGAAGAATTTTAAAAAGCTTTGATAGACGCCTCAGTAAAATTCAGCAGAGAAAAGATAAAATTTGAAGGTGTGGTTTTAAATAGTGTTATGGTTTTCATTAAGTTGAAATAGGTTTAAATCTTATATTTAGAAAAACAATGGGTATAGATACTGGCGCACAGAAACGACTGGAAACATAAAAATCAGAAACCTATTTATTTTAGAAGAAATTATATTACCAGAGAAACTCTCATGCCAGTGTGTGTGTGCTGTGCTAAGTTACTTCAGTTGTGTCAAACTCTTTTCGACCCTACGGACCATAGCCCGCCAGGCTCTTCTGTCCATGGGATTTTCTAGGCAAGAATACTACAGTGGGTTGCCATGCCCTCCTCCAGGGGATCTTCCCAACCCAGGGGTCAAACCCACTCACTTGTTTATGTTTTCTGCATTGGAAGGTTGGCTCTTTACCACTGTTGCCACCTGGGAAGTCCAGACTAAAAGGTTATCAGTTTAAGATTTAGAACAACTATCCATATGAGAAAGCAGGTTTGGAATTCTATACACCCCCTACCAAGGAGATCCCTCATTTTATATAGAGCCAGGAAGAATTGATGCTTTTGAACTGTTATGTTGGAGAAGACTCTTGAGAGTCCCTTGGACAACAAGAGATCCAACCAGTCTATCCTAAAGGAAATCAGTCCTGAATATTCATTGGAAGGACTGACACTGAAGCTGAAACTCCAATACTTATGGCCACCTGATGCAAAGAACTGACTCATTTGAAAAGACCCTGATGCTGGGAATGATTGAAGGTGGGAGGAGAAGGGGATGACGGAGGATGAGATGGTTGGATGGCATCACTGACTCTATGGACACGAGTTTGAGCAAGCTCTAGGAGTTGGTGATGCACAGGGAGACCTGGCATGCTGCAGTCCATGAGGTCGCAAAGAGTTGGACATGACTAAACTGAACTGAGGAAGAGTAATGGGAAAGACAGAATCTCACAGAGGAGAAAAAGGAATGGCTGGAGGTAGAGGGAACAATATACAATTGTTGTACATTGTACATGTTCAGAACCAGAATTTAATCATGAAACTTCTCAGACTGCTAGGGCAGGTGGAGATATAACTCAGTGCCTATCCATAGGATTTTTGAATTTACTCTGGATAAGAGACAGCTGTATGTCTTCCATTCTTTTCTTTTCCAAATGTATTTATTGTTGAGTGTTTTTTATCTATCAGATTTCAGAGGAGGCAGATCTCTTGTCTTTTAGATCATGGGTTTCTAGCTACCCTAAGCTTCTAGTGATGGAGGGAACCCACATCACCTAGAATTCTAGGGAAAAAATGACTATATTTTCTTAACTAGTGAGAAAATGAATGTTTTTTTAAATACAGGAATGTATTAGTTTTTTATTGTTGCATAACAAATTACCACAAATTTAATGGCTTAACACAGCATAACAAACAAAATAAAAGAAAATCAAAGTCAATTAAACATTTTTTTTAATTGGAAAGAATTTCCAACTTAACAGAGACATTGCAAAAATGATTATAGCACAAAGAACAACCACATACTATTTATCTATATTCACCTGTTTTTAACATTTTAAATCTTACCACATATGCTTTATCACTTGTGTACCCTCTCTGTCTGTATCAATCACTCTGTCTACACACACACACATATATAATTTTTTCTGTACTCTTTGAGGGTAGGTTGCATCCATCACAGCACTTTGCTCTGAAATATGTCAGTATTTCTTTTTTTTTTTTAATTTTAATTTTTACTTTATTTTGCTTTACAATACTATATTGGTTTTGCCATACATTGACATGAATCAGCCACAGGTGACTGATAATGAGTGATGTTGAGCATCTTTTCATGTGTTTGTTAGCCATCCGTATGTCTTCTTTGGAGAAATGTCTGTTTAGTTCTTTGGCCCATTTTTTGATTGGGTCGTTTATTTTTCTGGACTTGAGCTGCAGGAGTTGCTTGTATATTTTTGAGATTAGTTGTTTGTCAGTTGCTTCATTTGCTATTATTTTCTCCCATTCCGAAGGCTGTCTTTTCACCTTGCTTATAGTTTCCTTTGTTGTGCAGAAGCTTTTAATTTTAATTAGATCCCATTTGTTTATTTTTGCTTTTATTTCCAGTATTCTGGGAGGTGGATCATAGAGGATCCTGCTGTGATTTATGTCAGAGAGTGTAATCGATGGAGTAACATTCTATCATTTTTGCCATATTCTGTTGGTTCAAAGCAAGTCACAGATCTTTTAAGGAAAGGTATTTTATAGGGAGACTTAGCTCATTATCTGCCACAGGGAAAAGGGAAACAAATAGATATTTGGTGATGAGAAGGAAAATATATTGGTTTTTACCAATCACTATTTGTTCCTATATTTTCCAGGCCATGTTATGATTAAGTGGAACATGGTACTAGTTCTATCCAATGAAATATGAGCAGAACTAATGGTGTTCATCTATAGACTGAGATGATTAATTGTACAATGTGCCTTCCTTATCTCCTCTTCCCCTTTCCCTAGAGCACGAAGGCCACATGTTGAAAGATGACAGCATTACAACAAAGAAGAAGTCTGGCTCTCTGAGCAATGTTTGACACAAGCCACCCAGGAGAATAGCACTTATACCCAGACCAAGACAGAGGTAAGAAAAAAACACTTGTCATGCTACAAACAACTCATTTGGGAGTTATTTGTACAGAAGGTTTGACAGGTGTGGAATATTATGTAGTGGAAGAAGTTAGTCTCCCTGAGAAAATGAATCAAATGAAGACGTGAAAGAAGTAAAGAATCAGTCACCTAGGCATTTGGGGGACAAACACTCCAGGAAGAAGGAATAGGAAGTATAGTCATGCTGAGATGAGAGATGGATAAATTGTATCTTACTGTATCAGAGGTTAAGTCGATAATCACCTTGTTCTTAAGATATTTTACAGTAGTGTTTCTCCATCACAAATTTATTTTAATTTATTATTTTTATGAGCTTCATTCATTAATTCAAAAACAGTTAAGTGTTTTAGTGACTAATATAAAATATGAATGTAAAATGTGAGCAAATTTGTGATTTTATTGCAAAGATATTATTATCATTAATACTTCTATATTTCTCTTTTTTGTCCTTGACTTCATTGTTTCTGCCTGGTAACAAAAATCTTGTATTGCATTTAAGAAAGAAAGCCTACCTGGTAAATTAGTTTGATAAATTTAAAGTGTCTGTTTAGATTAATTCTGCCTTTTTAATTTAACAGGCTGTTTCCCACCCCCAGCCCCAAGACAGTGCTGGGGAAGAGAGGTGGCAGTGAAGGATTATGTGGTGATGTGACAGCAGCTGGAGAGCTGGATCCAGATGCCCATGTGGCATCTTCTGGGTCGAGGATGGCCTCTCATAGGGAGTAGCCAACGTGACTGCTTGGGCTGTGGAAAGTCAGCTGGTCCCACCTCTGGGGATTGAGCTGGTGGAGCTGCTGAAGCCTGTGGCTACTGTGACTCACCATCTGATCTCTCAGCTTCCTCTGGGCCCAGCATTGCTCTCTGGCTGATTGAGCCTCCTCCCAGCTGCTGCTGCTGCTATAGACACCTCTAAATGTCTGATACATGTGCTGCCTACTCCACGGCCTAGGCCATGCCTTCCTTGAGCTCTGCCATGGAATCATCTCATCTTTCATCACCCCTGGTCCAAGACAGTCACTTCATTCTCAGAGCAGCTGTTATCTATATTCATCTCATCAATATGTGGCTAGTTCTTAGGTCTATCCACAATAGGGAAACTGAGGTAGGTTCATTAAACTCGAGGTTTCACTCTAACTACACTGTACCTCTGAATTTACTTTGATGCAGCTGCCCTCATGTTGTTGTCAGGGCAACTTGTGAGCTTACTAGAACTTACTAAACCTTAGACAAAAAATAGAAGATTCTGGAAGATAGTAGAATAGGAAGGACCAGGAATCTGTTTCCCCACCGTAGACAATTATTGTACTATCAGAATCTGTATGATGTATTAATAGCTATTTTAGAACACTGGAGTCTCCTGAAGACTTACAACCTCCAGGGGAAGATTTGGATGGTAAATTGTGGTTAATTTTAGCCCATTTAAGCTCTTAGCACAATAGCACCTACCCAACTTCTACACTTAGCCATGTGCCTGGCAGCTATAAATGTGTTCTTGGAGCAGCTTGCACACAGCTTACGGGAGACCGTGTGGTCAAAAAGAACACTGTCCTCCAAATATCAGGTATGCATGTAGCTGACTGCTACTTCTGGTCAGAGAGGTGCCGACAGCGAGGTCGGTGGCCACTGTTGCTGCACTGTTACTGCTGCTGCTGCCTGGTCGCTTCAGTCGTGTCCGACTCTGGGCCACCCTGTGGACGATAGTCCTCCAGGCTCCTCTGTCCACAGGGATTCTCCAGGCAAGAGTACAGCAGTGGGTGGCCATGCCCTCCTCCAAGGATCTTCCCGACCCAGGCACTGAACCCGAGTCTCCTGCCTTGCAGGCAGATTCTTTCCCAGGGAAGCCCTGTTGCTGCACTACTCTCTTCTTGATGCAAGTCCCTCGCCCTACAGCTGAAGTGATTTCCACGGGGTTGAAAGAGCTGGTGCCCTTTTCCCCCTTTCTTTTTCTTTTCTTTTTGTTTTCCTTTTTAGGAGGCAAACATTAAAGACTAGGACACTGAAAAACTACTGCTTTATGAAGTAAATTAGAAGTTGACTGTGCATTCCCAGGGAAAGGCTCAGAAAAGAGCTGAGAAGACCTTAAGTTTACACCTCAGGCTGATCCTTGGCAGAAAGACAACCTACAACAAAAGAATTAAAAGTGCAGTCTCAAAGAAATATTTGTATTCCCATGTTCATAACATAATTAATCGTAATAGCTAAAATGTGGAAGCAACTCTTTTGACACTGACAGGTGAATGGATAAGCAAAATGTACTATATACATAGGATAAAATATTATTCAGCCTTAAAAGGGAAGGAAATTCTACAATATGCTGCAACATGGATAAACCTAGAGGACATTATGCTAAGTGAAATAAACTAGTCACAAAATGACAAATATTATATTATGATTATATGATATTGTTATTATGTTTATATGATTTCACTTACTTGAGGTATGTAAAGTAGTCAAAATCATGAAGAGAGAAAGGAGAACAGAGGTTGCCAAGGGTTAAAGGGAGAGGAGAATGAGGAGTTATTGTTAATGGGTATAGAATTTCAGATTTCAGGATGAAAAGAATTATAGGGACGGGTGATGGTGATGGTTGTAATACAAAAATGTGGATGTATTTAATACGTAAAATGATTAAGATGGTAAATTTTGTGCTATGTCATTAAAATAAAAATAAACACATAAATAAAATAAAACAATGTAAATGTCCCTGCCCTAACATGTCTATCCCCTTGGGGACATAGTAAAACAGACTGGTTCCAAATCGGGAAAGGAGTACATCAAGACTGTATATTGTCACCCTGCTTATTTAATTTAAATGCAGAGTACATTATAAGAAATGCTGGGCTGGATGAAGCACAAGCTGGAATCAAGATTGTGGGGAGAAATATCAATAACCTCAGATATGCAGATAACACCAGCCTTATGGCAGAAAGCTAAGAAGAACTTAAGAGCCTCTTGATGAAAATGAAAGAGGAGAGTGAAAAAGCTGGCTCAAAACTCAACATTCAGAAAATGAAGATCATGGCATCCGACCCCATCACTTCATGGCAAATAGATGGGGAAGCAATGGAAACAGTGACATACTTTATTTTTGGGGTCTCCAAAATCACTGCAGATGGTGACTGCAGCCATGAAATTAAAAGACACTTGCTCCTTAGAAGAAAATCTATGACCAACCTAGAGAGCATATTAAAAAGCAGAGACATTACTTTGCCAACAAAGGTCCATCTAGTCAAAGCTATAGTTTTTCTAGTAGTCATGTATGGATGTGAGAGTTGGACTATAAAGAAAGCTGAGCACCAAAGAATTGATGCTTTTGAACTACAGTGTTGGAGAAGACCCTTGAGAGTCCCTTGGACTGCAAGGAGATCCAACCAGTCTATCCTAAAGGAAATCAGTCTGAATATTCATTGGAAGGACTGATGCTGAAGCTGAAACTCCAGTACTTTGGCCACCTGATGCAAAGAACTGACTCATTTGAAAGGACCCTGATGCTGGGAAAGATTGAAGGTGGGAGGAGAAGGGGATGACAGAGGATGAGATGGTTGGATGGCATCGCCGACTCAATGGACATGAATTTGAGTAAACTGCGGGTGTTGGTGATAGACAGGGAGGCCTAGCGTGCTATAGTCCATGGGGTCGCAAAGAGTTGGACACGACTGAGCGACTGAACTAAATTGAACCAAACTGGGGCCATAGCCCAGAGGGGGCGTGTATTTTGAGAGATACATCTGTCACACTATGGGTTGCTCCTGTCTGCCTTCTTTTCCTCTGACCTGCTGGCACTGGAAGAGATGTTTTCCTTTCAACTTCTACTTCCTTATTTCTTACTTATTGTTTTCATCTTTTTAACATCTTCCTTAAGACTGCTGCTGCTGCTGCTAAGTCACTTCAGTTGTGCCCGACTCTGTGCAACCCCATAGATGGCAGCCCACCAGGCTCTCTGTCCCTGGGATTCTCCAGGCAAGAATACTGGAGTGGGTTGCCATTTCTTTCTCCCTCCTTAAGACTACCAATCCTTATAGAATTTTTAAAAATATTCATATAGGAAGAGCTCCAGTTAGCATGTTAAATGAATATATATCTTCACAAACTCTTGAGATGAGAAGCTAAAGTGAAATTAATGATATAGAAAGGTATCTATCTCCCAGAAAGATAATATTTTTGTTATGTAAAAAATATGATGAATGCTTTAAAAACCCAAAATATCTTTCTTGTTGGCACATTTTTCATGTCGATGAATGAATATGTCGGATAAGCCCAGCATTTCCACTTGGCTCAAGATTTCAACCCCAAACAAGACTCTGTTGGGATTGAAGGCTATGAGTGATGCTGTAGCTTTTGGCCAAAGAAAGTACATCATTCCCAGAAGCTGTATCATTATTGAAACTTTGCCAAGGAGTTTATGTTGTGATTTAGTTCAAGGTGACTCAGATGAAGCAGGTGATGCAGCAATTAATCTAAGAAGACTTAAAGTGAAATAGAAGCCTAGAAAATACATTGTGAAATTAAAATCAAGGATGGGGTCCTATAAAAATAATATAAATTTTATTTAAAGTTTGATTATCGTGTCTTTTTTAGTGCTATTCTTGCCCCATGTCCTGAAGTCAATGATGTACCACATACAGCTTATTCTTTTATACTGGTTTTCTTTGTATGCCAAACAACTTCCTCTGGAGACCTATGCTCCTCCCTTCTCTGCCCTGCTTTGTATCCTGGAAGACTGACCAATGTGGACTGCCCAAGAGGCTCCCTTGTTCCCTGGCATTGGAAGAGATGGGAGAGTAGGACAGCAGAGGGGTTGGAGTATTTTCTCCCCAACTCCCTCATGGACTTGGTGATGCAATTCCAAGGTCCCCCAACAGTCAGTCATGTTCTGCTACTCCAGCCCTCACTGGACTACAAGACATCATTGCCCTTTCTGCTTATGGGTAAAGGGCAGCTTCCCACTGGTCTCTGGCTATCTCAACATTCCTGTTAGTTCTCTGAACACTACCCAAACCTCTGTGAATAGATTTTTCATAACATTCTGTACTACAGTCCAACTCAACCTATGTTCTTTCTGCTGGTCTCTCAACTGGCATTCTTTTTCGGGGTATTTGCCCTTTGAGAAACAATAGATTTAGACACAGTTTGAAGAGTACATCATGAGAAATGCTGGACTGGAAGAAACAAGCTAGAATCAAGATTGCTGGGAGAAATATCAGTAACCTTAGATATGCAGATGACACCACCCTTATGGCAGAAAGTGAAGAGGAACTAAAAAGCCTCTTGATGAAAGTGAAAGTGGACAGTGAAAAAGTTGGCTTAAAGCTCAACATTCAGAAAACAAAGATCATGGCATCTGGTAGGCTGCAGTCCATGCGGTCGCAAAGAGTCGGACACGACTGAGTGACTTCACTTTCACTTTTCACTTTCATGCATTGGAGAAGGAAATGGCAACCCACTCCAGTGTTCTTGCCTGGAGAATCCCAGGGACGGGGGAACCTGATGGGCTGCCATCTACGGGGTCGCACAGAGTCGGACACGACTGAAGCGACTTAGCAGCAGCAGCAGAATAAGGACATTTAAAGGAAACAGTCTTTACAGTTCAGCTCAATAAGGTTCAGGTCAACAGAGCTCAGATCAACTGGCATCAGGTAATTTTAGATCTAGACTCATTGAGAATTTATATCTCAGTTTTGACTGCTAAAAATCCATTTTATCAACTCACCTGGGGATGACAGAATCATAGGGAATATGTTCATGCCAAATAAACTCACAGGACACCGAGTTTTATTTCTAGACTTCCATTTATTAACTTGCAGAAGGGAATCTTTGGCACCAGAACTGTTAGACCGTCAGCCCAGAGTTCTCCTTTCAGATGGATAGAGTCATGTAGAGTCTCAAATTATAAATTGGAGGTTTGCATTATGGTATGCACAGAGTTAGAATTAGAGACATTGGGTGCTTTTAAGGGCTTTTCCCATGAATT
This sequence comes from Cephalophus harveyi, assembly GCA_006410635.1. Lineage (NCBI taxonomy): Eukaryota > Metazoa > Chordata > Mammalia > Artiodactyla > Bovidae > Cephalophus > Cephalophus harveyi. The sequence goes on along the minus strand of SJYT01057715.1, from coordinate 130,475 downwards.
TGTATCAACACAATGAATTGTTCTTATATACTTCAGGTATTTTCCTACACAAATGCAACAAAAACCAAACAGTAGTTACATGGAATACTATAAAGTAATGAGAATAAACAAGTCACAACCAAATAACATGAGTGACTCTCACAAACAGAAAGCTGACTAAAAGTAGGCAGACACAGAAGAGCATAGATTATATAATGCATTAATTGATGCCATTTAGAAGTTAGTGGTTAACTTGGAGTGGGGTGGGAGGTTACGACTGGAAGAGAGCCATGAGGTGGGATTCTGGGAAGTTGGGGAGGTTCTCCTTTTTAATCTGGGTGCTGGTTACACAAGGGAATCAATTTGTGAACATTTATCATCAAGCTATACATTTATAATAGGAGTGCACTTTTTTGTATTTGTATTATGCTACAATAAAGCTTTTCAAAATTATCAGTACCACTTCTAGGAACAGAGGTTGCCCTCTATTGGACAATACTGTAGATCTGCTGATCAACAGCCATCAATTTTCTGATGGAGTAGTCATTGTCAGTACTAAAGCTTCTATCATGACATTATCTCAAATAATATAGTCCAACATCACAAATATTTTACATCAGCATCTCATACTTTTTGGATGTCTTCCAGATGGAACATAATGATAGCACTCTGGTTCCATTCACAAAAAAATTCTTGGAAATAATTTCTTAAATTAGGCTATTTCTGGAGAGAGTTCCATTGATCTCTTTTAAAACTTTTATCTCAATTTTTATGTGCCTTCCTGATGCATCAGATCAGTGATGTGTAATACGATATATGCCTTGGGATCTCACCCCACACCTACTGAGTCAAAGCCTCTATAGTTTCCCACTTGCTTGTCATATGTATTTTGAAAATGTGTCCTGGATGAATCAGATGCACTTCTCTATTTATAAACCACTTTCTTATTTGGACAGATATTTGGTTCATCACTGTTCATAGCTTCATTATCTGCAATAGCCAAAAGGCAAAAACAAAAAATGTCTGTCAACAGATGATTGGATGAACAAAACTGGTATAAACATGCCATGGAATATTATTCAGACTTAAAAAGGAATGAAATTCTGACACAATCTACAATATGGATGAACCTTGATGACATTACTGCCGGGGTCCAGCCCCGGTGGATCCAGGGTAATTTGAAGGGGAGACGGAGTTGGCTTCCTAGGAAAAAGCTATTTAATTAGAAATATAAAGAGAGATTAGAAAAGAATAGTGTACTAGGAAAATTAGTGGAGATAAAGAGGCTGAATAACTTGGTTTACGTGGAATACCAATAAAACCTCGAGACAAGAGGTTTGCACCACCTACGTAGGCCACCGGCACCTGCTTGAATAGCAGAGGGTGCCCCGCCCTTGGGCTCCCTCTTGCATGGGTCTTAGCAGCCAGGGCAAAATTAGCAGGCTTGGTGAGCATCCACACTCCAGATGGGAATTCAGCCAGAAGGGGAAAGAAAGAATGACACGGGGTAATCAGTCTTTCCAGAAACTGATCCATTTTCTTTATTTTCAGGTTTGCTTATATACTTTTTGTTACACATAGAGATAGAATACAGAGTCACGTGGGGTCAGCAGACCTGACCCTTCTCAAAATTAGGTGCTTCATATAAATGTATACAAAGGTCTTAGGGGTTTTAGATCATCTTCTGGCCATGAGGCCTGCTGACATTTTATGGCCCTTTCTGATATGGTCAGTCAACCAGAAAACTTATCTTTTCCAGGGGTGGTTTTTTCTTAAACCAGGCACCACCCTCTGAAGGTACCAGATAAAGTTGCATTCCTATAGAGTGAGGGTGCAGGGGGTTATAATCAAGAAGCGAATTTACTTAGCCTAAGGTTTAACATGATTAATATCAAAGGTTAATACTTATTTCTCTTATATGCTAGTTATATTCATTAATGTGTATAAGGGCAAGGAATATGGAGACTTAGCAGCAAATATTGGCCCAACAAATGAAAACCCTTCACCAGTATAATTCCTAACCAACTCACTATACTAATAATTTCTAACTTCTCAAAAGAATCTGTATTTAGAAAGTTTAAAGCATCTCGTGTCTCTCATGGTTGGGAGGCTGTAAACAATCACATGAGGCCGGACGAACCTGTTCAGGCAGGCTAGAGAACCTTCAGAGGAGTTTGTAAGTTGAAACATTCTTGTCACGCCCAGGAATTTTTATTGACTGGAGCTGCAAGTTAACTCCTTCTCTGAGAGAAGTGGTGGGGGACAGCCCCCCGGAAAGTCAGAGGTGTAGGTGAGAGCATAAAACAGTAAAGTAGGCAGACTCTGGTTTTGGGGGTAGATGCTCGAGAATAGGGGGGTCTCCTGAGGCTCGATCCTGCCTTTGCGTAGGCTGAGCCTCCTTCCTCATGACCTTTGCCAAGGGTGGAGTTCTTCACGCTGGCTCCTGGCACATTACCCTAGGTCAGATACCAAAAGACAAATCGTGTATGATTCCACCTACATGAGGAACTTAGAGAACTCAAATTCATAGAGACAGAAAGTAGAATGACGATTTCCAGACACTAGAGATACAAGGAACAGACAGCTAGCATTTAATAGTACAAAGTTTCAGTCCTGGAAGATGAAGAAGTTCTAGTGATGAATGGTTACGGTGGTTGCATAACATTGTGAATGCATTTAATGCCACTAAAGTTAGTGAAAAGTGAAAGCATTAGTCATTCAGTCATCTCTGACTCTTTGTGACCCCGTGGACTGTAACCCTCCAGGCTCCTCTGTCCATTGAAATATACACTAAAAATGGTTAATACAGTCAATTTTATGTTACATATATTTTACCACACAAATAAAACTAGTCTCCTGGAGTCTTATTTAGTTTATTTTATGCCAAAACAAGCTAAGGTTTCACATTATTTGAGGAAGATAATAAAACCCAATTTAAGAGCCGTCTTAAATGGCACCAGCAGCCCCCTACTTAAAGACCAGAGTTCCCCACAGCCTTGAATGTAGACAGATATTTGTACAGTGCCATTTTGGTTCTTGTTTATTTGATCTGGATGATGACTAGTGGGAGCAAGCATTATGTACTCAGCCTACAGACTACATATGGTTCCTCTGGCCCGTTGATTAAAAACAGCCTCTTATCTCATTGAACTCCTTAGGAAGATAAGCCCTACGTGGCAACAGTTGCCATGCCAGAGGGACTTTGTTTAAACATTGTTCAGAAATGTCACTAATGAGCATTAAAGAAATCTTGCAATAAAGAATTATACTCCGTTTGTCTTGATTCTTCTAAACAAAATATCACTTTTCTTTGAGCACTATCATATGTTTCTAATAACAATAGTAGTTTGTTATTTTAAGCATCTGATTTCTTTGGTTTAGTTTGTCTATAATAAGATTTATTTCACCCACCTAGCTGTCAAAAGAAACCTTAAAATCCTTCATGGATTTCATAAGAAGTTCCTTTTGTGGGCAAATTCTGATTCATTACAATCCCAATGAGGATATTCACTATATGAAATATCTCCAAATGTTTCGTATGTATCAACAACATTAGAAAATTACACCCTGATTAAAATTGTCCAAATACCCCTTTTGTAACCATTGTTTGCATAAAAACCAGACTTCCAACACTCTAATCTACTTTAGGAAATCCAGTTGCAAATATGCTCTTTTTCCTTTAGTTAACTAAAGCTGTTGCAAATATAGGTGCTCTTAACCCTCTCTCTCACCACCGGGAAAAAAAAAAATTACCTTTTATGAGCTAAAGATCTGACAAAATGACAACATAGAACTTCTTTTCAGCCAGTTATGATTCCAAATTAAAGTGCATCGACTAACGCACTCTTTTTAGATGAACCATAGTTCTATGATTAGAAGAATGCAATAGTTAATTGTCTTGTGAACTGTCTGTACTCAAGCAGCAATGGATTTCGGGAATGCACAACACTGCACACATTTATTATCTCCCATTCCAGCTGAAACATGGAGCATATGTCCTTGGTAACAGAACATTGACTTCATCTAGAGTAGTGTATTCATTTCTTATTGTTGAGGTAACAAATTACCACAAATTTAGTGTCTTAAAAAGCACGAATGTCGTTTTTCAGTTCTTGAGGTCAGAAGTCTAAAATCACTTTCACTGAATTAAAAAGCTAACATATCATCAGGCCTAACTTCTGGAGACTCTCAGGGAGAATCTATGTCTTTGCCTTTTGCAGCTTCTAGAGGCTGCCTATACTCCCTCCCTGTTTTGTGACTCATTTCTCCATCTTCAAAATTCTTCATCACTCCAACCTTTCCTTCCATTTGTCCCATCTCCTTCTGCTTGCTTCCCTCTTACAAGAATCCATGAGAATATATTGGACCTACTCGGAAAATTCAGGAAAATCCCCCTGTCTCCAGATCCTTAATGTAATTATATCAGCAAAGTTCCATTTGCAATGTAAGGTAACATACTTACAGATTTGAGGAATTAAGGGGACCATGATTCAGTCTGTGGGAAGCTATAGCTTCAGCTAAAATACTGATGTTATACTTACCAGCTTCTCTTACAGGTACAATAATAAGATTAAAATTTGGCCAATGAAATGTAATAAGTGAACCCTCCAGGGAGAACAGTCAAAGGGAGTTGATTTAATTGGAAGCTTTTACCCTTTTGTTCTTCCTCTTTTCTTTCTCTCTTCTGCCTCAAACACAGACATGTTGGCAGGAATTCAGCAGCTACTACAGAACCTGAGGTTAACACTGGAAATAAAATCTATGACTAGGATAATGAACCAAGAGGGTAGAATAAGCCTGAGCATTTGCAGGGTCACTGTACCAGCCTGAAATGCCAAACTCTGTTCCTGAGAGAATAAACCCTTGGATATAGAGCTTTCTGTTTGTGTCTATTACTATCATCCAGATACAATTCCTTCCTAACTGACTGTGACTCTTTGCCTAATTTAGCAAATCTATCTTGTTAGTTGATCAGAGGCTATTTGTTAAGAATCACACGGAACTATGTGTCTCTGCATTAGCTTTCAAACTGAATTTAGGAGGAAGAAAAAAAGAAAGGGAGAGAGGGAAAAGGAGAGGAGAAGGAAGGAAGGGGAAGGAGGAGGGGAAGGGAAGGGAAGAGTGAAGAAAGGAGATGAGATGAGAGGAGACAAGAGGAGAAGGGAAGAAAGGAAAGTGTTAGCCCCCATAACCGAAACCTTCATTTAGGGTTGGCACCAGGCACAGCCTGACTTTAAGCCAAAGTGGAACATTAGGATCTTGTTGTCATGTTAACTTTGCCTCCTCAGGGGCTTCATCATCAAGTTGGTTCCTCTCCTGATAGCAAGATGGGAACAATCCCATCTTCCTCATAGCCTCATTTCCCTAAACCCAGAGGAAGAGTGAAGACCTCTTGGTTCTTAAGGTCCCTTCAAGGTCTTATTAGGTCCCACTGACTCTGATCAGATTATGTGCATGTTCTTGAGCGGGTTGCTCTGGGGCTGAGGGTTGGGATAGCCTAACTGAATTGGTTTAAGCCAATCAGGACCTGCCTTTATGGATAGGAGTGGGGTCCATCCCTCAGAGACAACATGGCTGAGAACAAGGGAGGCTGTATGTTATGCAGACAATGAGTATTCAGAGGCAGTCTAGAAGCCTTAGTGTGTCTGTCTACCAGTTTCATAAGGGACTTCTCCAGGGCCCTAGAAAGAGAATTTGAGCCATAGAATAATTAAGACAAATGCTTCTAGCTCAGAAAGTAAGGATATAAAGCAAATACCTTTAATTCCTAGTCCCTGGCCATCCTCACAGTCTTCCAGTTTGCTTACACTATTGCTCATGGACTCTTTCCCTCCTCAAACCAGAAGCTTCCAGAGCCAGTAAAGATTCTCTTTGTGGTAGCTTCAAGATTAAATCTGTTCCAGGTTAATCTGCACATACATTTTGCAAGAAATTATGTGGTCCTGAGACACTGTTTCCATGAGAGCTCTAAGATGGGTAATGTCATCACACCTCCCAGGAACAATAGGAACTTATCTTTGATAAGTTGTATGTATAGACTCAACTGGTTTTTTGTGTGCAATTCAACCAGTCTAGGACCTTCAATGTTCAGGCATTGATTCTCTTTTCTTTAGTTCATGAACACAAATCTGCATTCATCTGTAAACGTAACCTGACACACAAAGTAGATTCTTTTACAAAGAGGTTAAACTTAGAATAAGGTAATTCTTACTTCATTTTTTATTTTTCAAAAGAATCAGAAAAAAAGACATCCACATGTCCATGACCAAGATTAAACAAGCATTAATTATTTGCCATATTTATTTTAGCTTTTGTTGTTAACTGTTAAGTATTATTTTCATAACTAAGACAATTTAGAAATAGTTTTAAAAACAAAAATCTTAACTCGTACTTTCCTCTTCTCCTCTCTTCTTCAAAAATAGTCACTACTCTGAAGCTGATATATATCATTCCCATTCTGTTTTGTTTTTTGGGTGGTTGGTAACATTTTTCTTCCTGTGTGTATATCTGATATAAGATACACTATGGTTAAATCAGTTAGGATCCCAGGGAATTCCCTGGTGGTCCAGAAGTTAGGACTCTGCAATCTCACTACCAGGGCCCAGGTTCAACTCCTTGCTAGGGAACTAAGAGCCCACAAGTCCACAAAAATAATTTTTTTTAAATCTATTTAAAAAAAATCAGCATCCCAACAAGAAAGTGAAGGCACACTCAGAGGGGTAACTAGGGAGAGGTAATAGAGGGGTAAAAAGGGACTGTTTATAAGAGGGATTGTTGCTGTTTTAATGGCTGAGTCATGTCCTACTCTTTGAGACCTGATGGACTGTAGCCTGCCAGGCCTTACAGAGGAATGAGCAACTTTAAAGAAAAACAAGATGTGATGAGGCAGCCAGGAAGTTGTGAAGGTGGGAAACCCTGACCACCTGTACACTTAAAAGGGAGAAGAGTGGGAGTCATGTTTCCAAAACCTGGTGTGAGTTGCAACTTGGGACAGAAGTCTGATGGGGCATTGATCTACAGTAGAGAAGTTAGGGGATCTCAGCTGTTGCCTAAACCATGACCTACTCTGTGTGTGTGTGTGATTGTCACTCAGGTATGTCCAACTCTTTGCAACCCCATGGACTGCAGTCTGCCAGGCTCCTCTGTTCATGGGATTCTCCAGGCAAGAATACTGGAGTGGGTAGCCTTCTCCAGGGGATCTTGTTGACCCAGGGATCAAATCTGGGTCTCTTGGAATGCAAACAAGCCACCGGGGAAGCCCTAATGAAAATCAATCTCAGGCTCTCTTTCCTTCTTCTTCTGATCTCTTGCCTACTCCTCCAATTGGCCACAACCAACTAAAAGCCAAGAGGGCTTGTCTGATGCTCTCCATAAAGGTCAATTTCTTGTGGCACAGAACAGTAAAGAGAAGGATAGGAAATGAGATCTGGACAGTCAAACAGGTAACACAATTGTTCTGTATTTTAAAAATTAACATAAAAATGATCACAGGGTACATTAATTTCAAAATGTTGTATAAACTGCTTTCTTCAGCCATAAGTTAAAAAATCAAGTTACTAAAGTTTTATCTCCGAGCACTATAGTTGTTCATCAATATGCATTTGGCAAAAAAAAAAAAAAAAGAAAGAAAGAAAAAAGAGAAGAAAAAAAAGAAAGAAAAGGGATTATGGTGGAGGGAGAGAAGAGAGGGAGGATGAGAGAGGGGAGAACGTGGTGAGAGGGTACAGTAGGATGGGGAGAGAGGGGTTGATTAATTCCATAGTTCACAGAAGAAAGGGCTAGATTTGTTTGTCCTCTACTTTGGCTTAGAGAAGCAGCAAGAGCCACACGTTTCTGATTTCCTGTCATGGGTCATTTTAGAATCACTCCATGTTCCACTTTTCACCTTGTCCTAGCGGAGAATAAAGATATTTGTTGTTGTTTTTCAGTCGCTCAATTGTGTCCAACTCATTGTGACATCATAGACTGGAGCAAATCAGGCTTCCCTGTTCTTCACCATCTCCCGGAGCTTGCTCAAACTCATGTTCATTGAGTTGGTGATGCCATCCAACCACCTCATCGTCTGTCATCCCCTTCTCCTTCCTACCATCAATCTTTCCCAACATCAGGGTCTTTTCAAATGTGTCAGTTCTTCACATTAGGTGGCCAAAGTATTGGAGCTTCAGCTTCAGCATCTGTCCTTCCAGTGAATATTCAAGACTGATTTCCTTTAGGATTGACTGCTTTGTTCTCCTTGAAATCCAAGGAACTCTCAAGAGTCTTCTCCAGCACCATAGCTCAAAGGCATCAATTCTTCTGCACTCAGCCTTCTTTATAGTCCAACTCTCAAATACATATATGATTACTGGAAAAACCATAGCTTTGACTAGATGGACCTTTGTTGGAAAAGTAATACCTCTGCTTTTTAATATGCTGTCTAGGTTGGTCATTGCTTTTCTTCCAATGAGCAAGCGTCTTTTAATTTCATGGCTGCAGTCACCGTCCACAATTATTTTTTTGCCCAAGAAAATAAAGTCTGTCACTGTTTCCATATTTTCCCCCCATCCATTTGCCATGAAGTGATAGGACTGGATGCCATGATCTTCGTTTTCTGAAAGCTGAGTTTTAAGCCAGCTTTTTCACTTCCCTCTTTCACTTTCATCAAGAGTCTCTTTAGTTCTTCTTTGCTTTCTGCCATAAGGCTAGTGTCATCTGTGTGTCTGAGGTTACTGATACTTCTTCCTGCAATCTTGATTCCAGCTTGTGCTTCATCCAGCCCTTTTGCATGATATACTCTGCATATAAGTTAAATAAGCAGGGTGATAATATACAGCCTTGACGTACTTGACAAATAAAGATATAGCAGCTGGAAAAATATTCTCTTAGCAGAGAAATATCATTCCCCATCTTAATTTAAAAAACAAAATAAAAAACGCAGAACCTTTATTGAGATATAATACAAATACTATGCAATTCACCCACTAAAATTGTACAATTCAATTGCTTTTAGTATGTTCATAGAGTTGTGAACCCATCACCACAACCAATTTTAGAACATTTTCATTATCCCAAAAAGAAGTCCATATTCCTTAGCCATCATCCCAATATTCTCTCTTTTTCAACTTTTTAGGTTGCTTGCTATAGCATTGCAAAAACTAATACTGTTATCTAATTTCTGTAATTCCCTAATTTACACAATCTACAATTTTCCTGTAAATTCTGAAGAACTAGATCAGATATATTATGGTAACCTATTGAGTGTAATGGAAACATTGTTAACACTCTTCTCTTAGTTATTACCCTTCAACAAAGATGCCCAAATTAATCCGTCAAAAATGTCAATAACTATATACTGTTTCTTAGTCTTTTAAATTACTATTATATGTCCTGAGGTTTTTAATTACTTTGAAATTTCAATTACTTTTTGCTTATTTCAATATCGTCTTCAGTAAGTGAAATACCATTTAGGATACAACAAATTATTTAAACGTTTTAAATGATATTAATGGGGACAAACAAAAAAGATTGTGAAATTCCCTGGAGGTAGTTCTGCTTTGCTGGGAATTGATTATAACCTTTATTAATGTACTGCCTCTAATTTTAGTTCCTTCTTTCAAGCATAATATGTAAAAAGAAGTGAATGTCCAGAGCAGAACAAAGGAAATAAAAGATTATAAAAGGGAGTAGGTACAGAGAATTTAGAAGTGGGTGTTGGGCATTGTTTCACTCAGAAAAGAGGAAGGCTGAGGAAGAAGCTGGCTTGTCCTCAAGTTTAAAGAGAGGATATTAATTCACCTCCTTCTCCACAGATGCCTACATCTGCTCTGCCCACACTGCACTTACAGTTCCCATATGCATCTTGCTTTTCAACACAAACACACTTGCACCTGTTCCTCCGACCTGGAGTTCCCTTAAGTCAACAAGACAACTTCTACTCATCTTTTTTTACTTGACTTTGGTGTCGTTTTCTCCAGAATAATTTCTCAGACCTCACTATCTGGATCCATGTGAGATGCCCTTCCCATGTACTCTCTGAGTCATAATGGGCTTGATCACAGCAGATGGGTTATTTGTTTGCACTTCAATCTCTTCTATGAGATAGCAATCCCCTTATCTGCTGGATTCTTGCCTTATTAATTTAAATGTTCCCCCTGTAGTTAGTATTGTGTTTGACCCAAGCAATAAATGGTTGTTTAATTAATGAATCAATAAACTTGTACTTTTAAAATATATGGCATTTGGCAGTGAATGCGGTTAACTGCACAGTGAAAAGATATTGACTTTTATGAGCAAAATGTGAAAGAGAAAAATAGCCTTATTCTGCCCTCAGCTCAAGGTTAAGCTCCCATGTCTAAGGCATGTGCTTCACAGACACTTCCATTTTTGCAGAGAGGGGTGATGGGGGATTCAACATGGTTCCTAAAAATTCAGTCTTGGCTCAACACATTTCTAAGATCTTTGAAGCATTGGTGGAGATAGTAGAAATTGGGGGATAGTGTAAAATGTCATCTCAGAGCTATAATCAGTCTCTGAGTAAATGTCATCTCAGAGCCGTAACCAGTTTCTGAGTATCAGAAGTCATGGCATCTGGTCCCATCACTTCATGGCAAATAGATGGGGAAACAGTGAGAAACTTTATCTTTGGGGTGCTCCAAAATCACTGCAGCTGGTGAATGCAGCCATGAAATTAAAATACGCTTGCTCCTTGGAAGAAAATCTATGACCAACCTAGACCTCATATTAAAAAGCAGAGACATTATTTTGTCAACGAAGGTCCACCTAGTCAAAGCTATGGCTTTTCTAGTAGTCATGTATGGATGTGAGAGTTGGACTATAAAGAAAGCTGAGCACCGAAGAATTGATGCTTTTGAACTATGGTGTTGGAGAAGACTCTTGAGAGTCCCTTGGACTGCAAGGACATGCAACCAATCCATCCTAAAGGAAATCAGTCCTGAATATTCATTGAAAGGACTGATGCTAAAGCTGAAACTCCAATACTTTGGCTACCTGATGCGAAGAACTGACTCATTTGAAAGGACCCTGATGCTGGGAAAGAGTGTAGGCAGGAGGAGAAGGGGGCAACAGAGGATGGGATGGTTGGATGGCATCACCAACTCAATGAACATAAGTTTGAACAAGCTCCGGGAGTTGGTGATGCACAGGGAGGCCTGGCATGCTGCAGTCCATGGGGTCTCAAAGAGTCAGACACAACTAAGCGACAGAACTGAAGAACTGCAGACAGCTTTGATACCAGTTATTTTCTAATTTTAAAAAGCCACCCAAATAGAACATTTAAATACACAGAAGAAAACTAGAGCCCATATAAAACCATGTAGAAATCAAGAGTTCTGTGATTTTCAGTTTGAGTTTTCCCTTTACTTTCCATGTGAGATGCCCTTCCCATGTACTCTCTGAGTCATAATGGGCTTGATCACAGCAGATGGGTTATTTGTTTGCACTTCAATCTCTTCTATGAGATAGCAATCCCCTTATCTGCTGGATTCTTGCCTTATTAATTTAAATGTTCCCCCTGTAGTTAGTATTGTGTTTGACCCAAGCAATAAATGGTTGTTTAATTAATGAATCAATAAACTTGTACTTTTAAAATATATGGCAGTTGGCAGTGAATGCAGTTAACTGCACAGTGAAAAGATATTGACTTTTATGAGCAAAATGTGAAAGAGAAAAATAGCCTTATTCTGCCCTCAGCTCAAGGTTAAGCTCCCATGTCTAAGGCATGTGCTTCACAGACACTTCCATTTTTGCAGAGAGGGGTGATGGGGGATTCAACATGGTTCCTAAAAATTCAGTCTTGGCTCAACACATTTCTAAGATCTTTGAAGCATTGGTGGAGATAGTAGAAATTGGGGGATAGTGTAAAATGTCATCTCAGAGCTATAATCAGTCTCTGAGTAAATGTCATCTCAGAGCCGTAACCAGTCTCTGAGTATCAGAAGTCATGGCATCTGGTCCCATCACTTCATGGCAAATATATGGGGAAACAGTGAGAAACTTTATCTTTGGGGTGCTCCAAAATCACTGCAGCTGGTGACTGCAGCCATGAAATTAAAATACGCTTGCTCCTTGGAAGAAAATCTATGACCAACCTAGACCTCATATTAAAAAGCAGAGACATTATTTTGTCAACAAAGGTCCACCTAGTCAAAGCTATGGCTTTTCTAGTAGTCATGTATGGATGTGAGAGTTGGACTATAAAGAAAGCTGAGCACCGAAGAATTGATGCTTTTGAACTATGGTGTTGGAGAAGACTCTTGAGAGTCCCTTGGACTGCAAGGACATGCAACCAATCCATCCTAAAGGAAATCAGTCCTGAATATTCATTGAAAGGACTGATGCTGAAGCTGGAACTCCAATACTTTGGCTACCTGATGCGAAGAACTGACTCATTTGAAAAGACCCTGATGCTGGGAAAGATTGTAGGCAGGAGGAGAAGGGGGCAACAGAGGATGGGATGGTTGGATGGCATCACCAACTCAATGAACATGAGTTTGAACAAGCTCCGGGAGTTGGTGATGCACAGGGAGGCCTGGCATGCTGCAGTCCATGGGGTCTCAAAGAGTCAGACACAACTAAGCGACAGAACTGAAGAACTGCAGACAGCTTTGATACCAGTTATTTTCTAATTTTAAAAAGCCACCCAAATAGAACATTTAAATACACAGAAGAAAACTAGAGCCCATTTAAAATCATGCAGAAATCAAGAGTTCTGTGATTTTCAGTTTGAGTTTTCCCTTTACCTGAAACTGAATCAAGACCTGGGTGTAGGTTGTTTATTTAGAAGGTGAACCCAGGAAGCAGAAATAAAAGGGTGGAGAGAACAAGCTAGAGAAAAACAGCCAATAACGAATGCCTCATTGACCAGTGGACAACTGGGGTTTAATTCCCATGGGAACCCTCTGAAGAACCATATAGAATGAGCTCCAGAATCATTCCACTGAAGAACTGGTTAGTCACCTGGAGCTCAACCTGGTGCTCTGTGACAACTTAGAGAGGGTGGAGTGGGGGTGGGCTGGGAGGAAGGTTCAATACAAAGGGGATATGTGTATACTTCTGGCTGATTTACCCTGTTGTATGGCAGAAACCAACACAACATTGTAAAGCAATTATCCTCCAATTAAAAAACAAAAATAAAAACTGGTTATTCTCCAACCTCCCTCCACCTTGCCCCCAGGGCTGTTAACTACCTCTCCCCGACTTTCCATCTGAGCTTGCTGAGTCCGAGTGGCCTTCTGCAGTTTCAGAGAAAATCCTGAGCTAGAAAGGTAGAGAAATTCCACTGCCCACAGTGAGACTGGACACTGGCACTGTGCTTGGAATTGTCCATCACCTCTGTGCTGGAATCACATGAGCTAACAGGATATCATGTGGGACACCCAAGTGTCTGTTCTGTGTTTAAGAAGCTGAACCTTTTGCATTGGGGATTGTGAACGTGTCTCTTTGTTCTAGTCTGAACTGAATCTCTGCAGTTTGTGCCCTCTTTGGAGAAATGTTTGCTGTGACTGGAATTAAACTGTACTAGGTGTGTAGAAGGTTGCTAGATTTTGTTGAGGAGGTTGTGTTCTAAATTGAGTGGTCATCATGGATAAGACTCTGTCATCCTAAGAATGGCAGGAAGCATGTACGTACATCTTCATCTCACACTGGAGAAGAGATCATGACAGAAACTAGCCTGGATTTGACAAAGTTCATCTCAGACTGAATTGCTGTTGTCCAACATATATTACTTGAAATATAACAACAAAGGGTTATAAAGCATTTTTAAAAACCTGTCTCTTTNAGAGATCATGATAGAAACTAGCCTGGATTTGACAAAGTTCATCTCAGACTGAATTGCTGTTGTCCAACATATATTACTTGAAATATAACAACATAGGGTTATAAAGCATTTTTAAAAACCTGTCTCTTTGTTATTTGGAAGTAGGGAATTTAAGGTTGCAATCCTACTGCTACTGAGAGTGCATCACCTGTACTGTATCAGATATTGTGCATTGAGGTGTCATTTCAGGGAGAGTGTTCAAGCTGTTTTAAAAGGTGTGATTATCACTGTCAATCATCTTAGGAAGATAAAGATCTTCAATAGGGTGAGAAGGAAATTTCTCCTGCTCTCCAGGACAGAGGGGTGAAGGTAATTGTCCTCTACCATGGAATCAATGTGGTAACTAGTTAGAAGAGCAGCTGTATTATGGATGAACCAGGGTTGTGAAAACAGCCACATCAGGTAGTCAGTAGTCTATACTGGGTTTCCCTTCCTTCTCCTCTGAGACTTCAGTAAAGTTTACACTTTTTTTTCTTTTTACAGCATAGAGCCTAACTTCAAGCTCAGCTTTGAGGATTTAAGCTTCTGCTTGATATAGAGTGCTTTATCCTAAAATTCAAGGGAAGAGGCTATGCCCGAGAGCATAAGACTGATAATGGTGTCATCTGCAGAGGTTATTGTGGGTCCTAACACAGGAGCGCCACCGGAGAGGCGGCGGCCGGCTGCGCCCCGGCGGGGCCCTGGGCTCAGCCCGGGAGGAGAGGCCGCGGCGCGGCTGCAGCTGCCGCCCGGCGGGAGCAGAGGCGAGCGCGCGCCCCGGGGGCCCCGCCAGCCCCGAGCGAGCGCCGTGCCCGCCTCGGGGTCTGAGCCAGCGGGTTTCTCCTCCAGGGGATCTTGCCCATCCAGGGTTCAGAACTGCGTCTCCAGTGCCTCTTACACTGGCGTGCCCCTCGGGAAGCCCGTCCTCGCTTGTATATTATCATCTCTGCACCTTTTGCGCAGACCTTTCAAGTCAAGTGATACTCTGTCGCCTAGTTTATCCTCGTGTAGACTTCGTCTCTGAAAAAGTTAAGTCCCGTGGCCTAGAATCTCCACACCTAAGAACACATCCCAGGTAGTATTAGTGATAATGGTGATATTCACAAACATTTAAGTATAAGAACATTCCTTTCAGGATTGCTTAAGATCCTTTTAAAAAATAATGCCTAGCAATAGGGAATTTTTTTTAAGTATGACTAATTCCATGTAATGGACAGTCATGCAGCCATGAGAAATTGTAATGACTCGAGATGGAGTGAGAGCTCCACGTATTAGTCTGCTTGTTGTCTGTATGTTTACCCAAAGCCACACTGAAGGAAAATAGTCCAAAAGGCTGATACGGAGATAAACACACCACCCCGTGCTTGGAGAGGCTGTTTTTATTTTCTCAGAGGCCAGAGGATGGAAAGATGTCAGATGGATAGGAGACACAAGTTCCGTAGAAGCTGGATTCCTGGGGACTGTGTGTCCCCAGGGAGGGGAGGGAGGCGGCAAGAACACTCCACTGCGGCCGCAGGCGGAGGAGTCACCCGCTGCAGAGCCGCCGTCCGCGGCCTCCATGCTCGTAAACTTCCCAGGGAGAGGGCCAGGGGATGCACTGATCGGGAGGGGTGAGAAGGGGGTCCTTGCTCTCTCGGACAAGGCAGAACTTGGTAGAGCTAGCAGAAGTATCCACAATTACGATGGCAGGGGATGAATCACATAGTAAAACCTCTTTTAAGAATGCAGTGTGTGGCCGTTCTGAGATGTGTCCTTTCCCTCAGTGACGTTTCACAAGCATCTGTTACCTGCCAGGCACCCTGCCCGCTGCCGGCTGTGCGCCATGGAACACGACAGGGTCTGCCCTCAGGAGGCTGTGCGTGATCACGAAGGAGCGCTCGGGTCAGAGCAAGGAGGGCACCCCAGGAGAGCATGACGGCGTTACGCTGGGGCCGTGCTTCTCCGGAAGGAGATATAATGCCGTTAACATGAATGGTTTCATGAAGAATTCTGAGTTTTACTGGTCTAGCATGTAAGTCAGTCTTCAAGCAATGCCTGGAGAGGGGGGTGATAGATGATTTCTGGTTTGATTTATTTTAAAAAATTATATCGAAACTTGGGGAAAGGATTCTCTCATCAAGTGTCTGAGTGTGCAGTAATCAGTGCTGATACTGATATCTGGTATGTTGAAGTCAGTTTTGAAATGTGTTACTGCTGCTGCTGCTGCTGCTAAGTCGCTTCAGTCGTGTCCGACCCTGTGCGACCCCATAGACAGGAGCCCAACAGGTTCCCCTGTCCCTGGGATTCTCCAGGCAAGAACACTGGAGTGGGTTGCCATTTCCTTCTCCATTGTGTGAAAGCGAAAAGTGAAAGTGAAGTCGCTCAGTCGCATCCGACTTCTAGCGACCCCATGGACTGCAGCCTAACAGGCTCCTCCATCCATGGGATTTTCTAGGCAAGAGTCCTGGAGTGGCTTGCTATTGCCTTCTCCAAATGTGTTACTAATAACTAGTAACTGATATAGAGCACCGACGGGCTTCTCTGGTGGCCCAGATGGTAAAGAATCTGCCACGCAGGAGACAAGCGTTCAGTCACTGAGCTGGGCAGATGCCCTGGAGAAAGGAACGGCTACTCACTCCAGTAGTTTTGCCTGGAAAATCCCAGGGACAGAGGAGCCTGGCAAGCGAAGAGCCTGGTTGCCAGGAGTCGGACATGAATGAGTGGCTAACACTTTCACTTTTCACATAGAGTACCAAAGGTTTCAAAAATCATTTAAAAAATATAGTAAATCATATTCAAGTAGAATAATGGCTTGCATCAGGACACTTAGGAGAGGACTGGACTTACAACCGGGGAGTTGGAAATTGTCATGAAACTTATAGACTGGGCTGTACACACTAAGAATATTTCTTATGTAATTTTTATTGACTTAGAGTGAGGGACAGAACTCAGCCCTTGGAAAACGTGATGGGTCGAACTACAACGGCCTGGCGCGCAGGCCTCTGGGAACGTGTAATTGACCCTTGAGTTCTAAGCTCTGCATCTCCCTCTTTCTTCCATTAAGTAAGGGTCTCGTTCCAGAGGCGAAAGAGTAGAGAACACAGATTCTTGCTTTTTTAAAAATTAAAGTCAAGTTGACTTACAATATCATGTTGGTTTTAGGAGGAGAACACAGTTTTAATAAGGCAGGAACCCATCCCGGCAGGCATTATAGTCTCTGGGTGCAGCGCATGCTCGGTCGTGCGCAACTCTCGGCAAACCCCGTGGACTATAGCCCGCCAGGCTCCTCTGTCCATGGGATTTCCCAGGCAGGGATGCTCGAGTGGAGAGGACCTGCGCCTCTGGCATCTCCCGCACTGGCAGGCCGATTCTTCACCAGTTGCACCACCCGGGAGGCCCTGCATCTGGAGGAGACACAAAAGCTGGAGCTGTTTCCTTTCCTGCCGGTTTCATTCCAACGGCAGAGAGAACGCCTTTCTTCCCAACGGGCAACGGGGAAGCTACGGAAATGCTGAGGACTCCGTGTGCCCACGTGGACCTTAGGGAGTTACACAACGTTATCAATTTTTTTTTTTTTTTAAGTTAGAAGAGCCTAGTGAAGCCTTCCATTACCTCATACACATGGATGCTACTACAACCCCTGAGATGTCCCCAGTGACACAGGGGCTGGTGTTAATATACCTAGGTTTACGACTTAGAAAATGAGAGCAATTTTACTTGACTGCTCCCTTAGGGTTTCCAAAAATACTATCTTCTTTATATGCAGGCTTGAAATCACAGCCCATGTTCTCAAGAACATTCCTGTCTAGGATCATGATAAAATTTGTGGGGCCCGGTGCCCATGAAAACATGGGGTCCGTTGTACAAAAGTTATTAAGAATTTCACAACAGTGACAGCACAGTAAAGCCTCAAGCCCGGGGCTCTTCGTGTGACCAGTGAGACCTTCCGTATCACAAAGACAAAGCATGCTACCATCTCATGGCAAAGCCTCCCAGAAAGAACAGCTCCGTGCAAGAAAGAATGAGCTATGAGTATTGCTCCTCCAGCTTTCTTTTGATTTTCATTTGCATGCAATATCTTTTTCCAGCTCCAAAGTGAAATCAGAAAGAGAAAAACAAATATCATATATTAACACATATATACGGAATCTAGAGAAGTGGTACTGATGAACCGATTTGCAGGGCAGGGATAGAGAAGAAGCAGAGGGTGGATTTGTGGACGCAGCAGGGGAAGGAGGGGCTGGGACGGTCTGGGAGAGCAGCGCTGACATGTATATGCGGCGCATGTGAACTAGATGGCTCGTGGGGAGCTGTGGTGTAGCACGGGGGGTTCAGCCCAGTGTTTACTGGGAAGTATTGAAGCTGATTACCAATTTACAATACTTTTCCATTAAAAACTAAATAAAATGATGGGTTCATTTTTTATTAAAAATTATTCTAACTTTCACACCCTTAAATTCAAACTCAGTCTCAGATGATGACTTCCCAAATTTGCAAATCTAGAAAGTTTTTCTCCCTCAAGTTCAATTATTTTCCACTAGCTTTCAGGAAATAAGCCCGTGTCTTGAGAACCAGGCTATGTGACTATATTCCGATCAACTGGGTGTGTTTAACTTCCAGGGAATCTCTTTAGAAAGGAGATGTGTCCCCTTTTTTATTTCTTTCTTTCTGTCTTGTGGAATACAGAAATGATGGCTAGAGCCTGAGGAGACATCTTGAACTATAAGGTGGAAGTTCCTTCTAAGGATGTGGCTCTGTCTCTTATACACATCTAGATGTGTATAAGAGACAGGCAGAAACCAACACAACATTGTAAAGCAATTATCCTCCAATTTAAACAATTAATTGATTTTTAGCAAAAAAAAAGAATCAATGAGGGTCTAGAGAGGGTGACTAATTTCATTAGGATTGAAGAATATACCAGGGCTAGTATGTTGAACCACATACAATTCCCAGCATTTCCCTATGAACACTGCGATTTCATGTGGTTAAAACCTAACTCAGGGGAGCTGTCACAGCAGCACATTTTCCTCAGGATTAGTAACCTGTGGAGCTGGCAACACCGAAAGGAAACGAGGTGAACCGAACGGTCGCCACACACGGGTTCTTGTATTTGCGGTACAGTAACTAGCATCTCCATAGGTACACGTGTTCATAAAAATAATGCCTCTGCGTCGTGGACACCTAGAAAATTTTACAAAACTAATTTTAAAATGAACACGATTATACGCTATCATTGTAAAATTTGGGGTTTTCTTTTCTGTTTAAACAACTTGCTATTCTGAAGGAGATCAGCCCTGGGATTACTTTGGCAGGAATGATGCTAAAGCTGAAACTCCAGTACTTTGACCACCTCATGCGAAGAGTTGACTCATTGGAAAAGACTCTGATGCTGGGAGGGTTGGGGGCAGGAGGAGAAGGGGACGACCGAGGATGAGATGGCTGGATGGCATCACTGACTCAATGGATGTGAGTCTGAGTGAACTCCGAGAGATGGTGATGAACAGGGAGGCCTGGCGTGCTGCGATTCATGGGGTCGCAAAGAGTCGGACACGACTGAGTGACTGAACTGAACTGAACTGGATCTCCATTGTTTATTTATTTATATATTTACTGGCTGCTTGGATCTCCACTGTGGCATTTGGCAACTCTTGCTGGATCCCCGAGCCTCCAGGCTCTCAAGCTGAGGCTCACAGGCTTAGCTGCCCCTTGCCACATGGGATCAGAGCTCTGCCACCATGGACTGAATCCCCGTCCCGTGCATTGGAAGGTTGGTTCTCAGTGATCGCACCACCTGGAAAGGCCCCCAAGATTTTGGTTTTCATTCCAGTTTTCTGTTATGTGTATGGATGGATTAATGGACAGATAGGTAGATGGATAAACTCATGCATAAATGCATAGGTAGATACGTGGGTGTATTTTCAGCTGCTCAGTCATGTCCAACTATTTGTGACCCCATGGACTATAGCCCACCAGGCTCCTCTTGCTCATGGAATTTTTCAGGGAAGAACCCTGGGGTGGGTTGCCCGTTTCCTCCTCCACGGGATCTTCTCAGCCCAGGGATCAGGTCGGCACGCCTTGTGTCTCCTGCATTGGCTAAGCCACTTCTGTTGTGCCTGACCCTCTGTGACCCCGTGGACTGCAGCCCTGCAGACTCCTCTGTCCCTGGGGTTCGGAAGGCAAGGGCCCCGGAGCGGGTGCCGTGCCTCCTCTCAGGCAGATTCTGTTCTTGTCACAATGTTGGATTACGCCAAGTGTCTGTTTTCTTTTCTACTATTTCCCCCCGCAATTGCAATATCATGAGTGTGTCTATGTTCACAGTCCCCAAAAGAAGATTTTGAATTTTGTAATATTCTATCCCTTAGAACTGCCATGATTTATTTAATCATTTCCCTGTGTGGACATCACTTTTAAAATTTTTAAATTTTTATAAGGAAAAAACCTGGAAATGGACATTCTTCGATTTAAATCTTTTTCCACATGATGGGTTACTTCTCTAGGCTAAATTCCTAGATGTCAAATTGTTGCTTCAAACAGTTGAGCTTTTAAAGCTGTTGGCCTTGCCTTCTAGAAAGGTTAGATTTTCAGCCCTGCATCAGGACAGTATCTTTTTTCTCTGCCCCACTCAGTTATCAGCTTGAGAGAAGCAGCAGAATGGGAAGGTGCACGAAGGCAAGACAGGACCCCCCTCCCCTGCTCTCATCCCGCCCGCCTCACACACACACTCGCCCCCTCCCGGCACGAGGCCCTGGCACGACAGCTGCTTCTGTTCAGATGCACATGCTCCCATGTGTCCTCTGAGCAGTCAGAGCCACGTACGTGCCCAAGGACACAGGCGGCTCACCGCTGTGGCCTCAAGACTCACACTGCACTGCCATGTGATTTATTTTCCGGGAAAGAATTGAAAATGTTTTGATAATTTTTTTATCAGTAAAAATTGGTCATGTCATTCTTCTGTTACGGCTTAATAGCACTCCATAACGAATCATAAATAGTGTCTCCGTGGCCTTATTGACTTTTTGATATCATGATACATATTTATTTGTGCATCTCTTGGCTGTTTACCTGAGACCTCACAGGAAGGCCTGCTCCCTGAGTTCAGGGTCATTGTGTCTCTTCCAGCCTGAATTTCCATAAGCCACGTATTTTGGTTGTGCTCAAATAACACAGGAATGGAGGAAGAGAGGCATTCGGATTTTTCTCCTGGTAAAGTGGGCACATTTGGACATGTATCTCCAAGTACATAAATGAGAATCGCTGTGTTTTTTTTTTTTTTCTTTTTGGCCCTGATACTCAACTTGCGGGATCTTAGTTCCTCAGCCAGGAATCAAACCTGTGCCCCCTGCAGGGAAAGTGTGCAATCTTCACCACTGGACCACCAGGGAAGCCCCAAGAATTTCTTAAAACTAACCAACCAGGGAAGAATCGATGCTTTTGAACTGTGGTGTTGGAGAAGACTCTTGAGAGCCCCTTGGACTGCAAGGAGATCCAACCAGTCCATTCTGAAGGAGATCAGCCCTGGGTGTTCATTGGAAGGACTGATGCTGAAGCTGAAACTCCAGTACTTTGGCCACCTCATGCGAAGAGTTGACTCATTGGAAAAGACCCTGAGGCTGGGAGGGATTGGGGGCAGGAGGAGAAGGGGACGACCGAGGATGAGATGGCTGGATGGCATCACCGACTCGATGCACATGAGTTTGGGTGAACTCCGGAGTTGATGATGGACAGGGAGGCCTGGCGCTGCGATTCATGGGGTCACAAAGAGTCGGACACGGCTGAGCGACTGAACTGAACTGAACTGAGGGTTCCCTGGTGGCCCACTGGTCAGTAATTCCCCTTGCAGTGCAAAGGACTCTGGCTTCAGTCCCTGGCCTGGGCATCCGCATGCCACAAGGCGGCTAAGCCTGGGAGCCACAGCTGCTGAGCCCAGTGTGGCAGCCACTGAGGCCCGCGCACTCCCGAGCCTGGGACGCCCAGCACGCGATGCCACGTGGTGAGAAGCGGGCACACGGCAGCGAGCAGGAGCCCCGCTCGCCACGCCTGGAGAGCACGCACAGGAGCGTCAGAGACCCGGCGCCGCCAAAAACAGATCAGTTCATAAGAAACAACCTCCTAGAAGAAGAAAGTCTTGCTCAGAGTGCGTATAGTGTTTACTTTCTGATAGAACTGCCTCCTCAGGAGCTGCACAGCTTTCACGCCCACCGGTCCTGTCTGGGAGAGTCTGCTGTGCCACATACTCTCCGGGACCAGGCGCTCATGACTGGTTAATGAGGCGGTTTTGATTTTGAGAGAGAAAAGCCCCTTCGGCAAGCACCCGCAGGAGCGCCATCGACAGCTGCTCAGGCCGCACACTGCTCAACTCTGAGGGTGCCCTCGCGTTACCTCCGGCACCAAGGGCGGCCGCGGCGCCCTCCAGCGTGGCTGCTCCGGGAACTCAGGGAACGGTCTCTGAGCATTCGTGCTTTCTTCTTCCAGTGCAGATGCTGACAGCCGCAGGCTAACCAATCCTACTGTACCTACGGAACTTACCTAGATGAACAGCAGCTTCTCGAAAATGCTGCAGCGCCTCAGAAGACTCTCAGTGTACTTGCATTCAGACTAGATTTTTGTGATATTTTCACTGTCTTAACATTTGCCTCCCTCATACCTAATTTGATAGCATCTTTTAGCTGATTGCCTTTATCATTTTTTTCCAAGGTGTTCAATTTAGTTTTCATAGAGATAATTCTCTTTTCACACTTAAAATTTTTATAATGCTTAATTAAATGGTATCATTATAATACAAAGTATAATAGAAAGTACAATTACCATGAACAGATTTAAGACAACAAAGTGAGCACTTGGCAAGCACTGAGCTTTAGTGGAAGTGTGCGGGAAAACTAGAGATTAGTCTAGAGACTTCTCTAGAAGACTCTGAAGCCCAGAGTCTTCAGCATGGGGGCAGAAGGAGTCAGGATGCTTTCCAGAAGGAACATGGGAGTTACTTAATCCATCAAGATGTCTGAGTGGAAGTCAATTCACAGAGCGTCAGAAATGCCTGCAACAGTGCAAGCAACCGCTCCCTCCATGCACCCAGCGAGTCGGTCATTCCAGGGTAAGAATGACGGAAGAAGCACAGACTCGCTCTCTCTTTCTCCATCTCCCTTCTCCATCGCCTTCTGCAGTATAACCATCAGACTCGCCAGGGCTCAGTGAAGCAGAATTCCCTTTTCTACAGCCTTGCCTAAAAACACGAGGCAACTGCTTCTTGGGACGCTTACACAGAAAAAGAGAGATCTCTTCACACCCGAGAGCAAGAGTGGCCGGATGGCGTCACTGACCTAACGGACGTCGGTTTCCATAGGATGGCCTCCTAAGAGCTTTGCCCAGCTAGTTCACCCTGCGGATGATCTCTGCCTTCTGTACTGACTCTAGAATGTGAGGATTCCATGAGGTGGCTTTTGCACTGAAAAGATGCCAAATACTTTGCAATTTAGCCTTTAATGTATAGACAAAATACTAGCATCATTTCTAAGTGGCATTCAGCGTTGCTGGCATCTACAGAAATTTATCACCTCCCCCCATAGTCTCATCTGATCAAAAAGTTGCCATCTCATCTCCCTCCAGTCCTGTGTCTTTAAAGGCACAGTGCTTGTATAATGCTGCGCTAGGGGGATTTATTACTGAATAATTGAGCAACGTCGATCTTCAAGTTGAATTATCTGGCCCAGGATCTTTCCTTATGTTAACAAAGTGACTGATTCATGTAAAAAACCAGCTCATTAGTAAATTTAGACTTTGAGATTCTTGGTTTATTCAGAAAGTATGGAAATACTTTATTTTATCCATTTAAAAGCAAGATATAACCATTTAAGTCTGTCTTTTTATTTTTGATTTTATGGCAAGTAGTTAATAACTTACATCAAACAAAAGAGTGTTTTACTGCTATCTGTTGATGTTGGACTATGTTTCCTCTGAAGAATGAAACAATGCTATTTTTCCTAGTGGATTAATGTCTCCATAAATTGCTGCAAAACCACACTTGTGTTGACAAACATAGTATTTGTCAGTGAGCCTGAAATACGGACATTTCTGCTTTATTTCTTGGGATGTAAATGTGTGTTCATGCATTCGTCAAACATTCATCATAACCTGGCTTTGCACCAAATTTGTCCAGGGGGCCAAGGGTACAAGACAGACAGAAGCTCTGCCATCACAGACCGTCAGTGCAGACGAGAAAGCGGGCCAACTGCCGGCAGTTCAAATGCTCAGTGCAGACAATTACACGACGCTAGAAGGTGTAGAGGGGCGCCTAATCACAACAACAAATCTGTGCTTCTCTTAACCCACTCTCTCTACATCTCTTTATAAAAATCATGGCTCTCATCTAAGAAACTCACATTTTAAAATTACCTTCTAAAAGATACTTTGAATCATTTTGTTGAAAGACATTCTTGGATTGTCTCGTAACAATCGTAAGACCTGGGTAGTCTGGCTTTGGCCCGGAGCAGAGGTCAGCCAATGACTGTGGTCCACGGGCCAAGTGCTTCTGCCGCTTATCTTTGGCCAAGACTTAAGAATGACTCCTGTAGTTTTTTTTGGTGTGTGTGTGTGTGTGTGGTCAAAAAACAAGCAAAGGAAATTTCCTGAACACAGAGCAAAGAGGAATGGATGACCGTCTCTTTTAGGGCAAAGACTAACATAAGAGAAGAGACATATGAGCTCAGACACAAAATCTAAGGGTGGAAGACAGAATGCCAGAGCAGTTAGTTCTCCAGGTACATCACATTATCATGTAGTATTTTTCAATCAAAATTAATACCAAAACATCCATGATAAACAAAACATAACTTTTTAGTGAACAATTACTATTATTAATTCCTTTACCTCATGGCTCACCTTAACACTACTTTTGACCCAATCTTTCTTTAAAATTTTGATTTTTCATTCATCATGGGATTTTTTTTTTTTTTTGCACTGGGTCTTCACTGCTGCGTGAGCTTTCTCTAGTCGCAGTGAGTGGGGCTGCTCTGCGTCCCAGCACGTGGGCTCCTCATCGCAGTGGCTCCTCCCGCTGCTGGGCCCTGGGCCTGGGGGTGTTAGCCGTTGTGGTGCACGGGCTTAGGTCTCCCACAGCGTGTGGGATCCTCCTGGGCCAGGGATCCAACCCATGTCCACGGCATTGGCAGGTGAATTCTTATCCACTGTACCATCAGGGAAGTCCCATCATGGGATTTTAAATTAATTTTGACTTTTAAAACTATTGCATTAAAATGTTTATCTGGAGACTTCCCTAGTGGTCCAGTGGCTGAGATTCTATGCTCCCAAGGCAGGGGGCCCAGTCTGATCCCTGGCTGGGGAACCAGATCCCACATGCCACAAGTGTGAATTCACGTGCTGCAGCCAAGACCCGGCACAGCCAAATAAGCAAATAAGTGAAGTCGCTCAGTCGTGTCCGACTCCCTGCGACCCCACGGACCGTAGCCCACCAAGCTCCTCCATCCATGGGATTCTCCAGGCAAGAGTACTGGAGTGGATTGCCATTTCCTTCTCCAGGAAGCAAATAAACATATCTTATAGAGTATGATTTATCCAAATTACTAGGTTTCTCGGTGGCCTCTTGGGTTTTTCACCTAAGGCCGCATCACGTTCCCTCTGTCCCAGCTGCCTTCGTCCATTATGGGAGCTGTAATAGCACACGGTAGACTGAATGGCTATAACAACAAACGTTTGCGCATTCCAAGGCTGGGAAGCCCAAGAGCAAGGCACGGCAGGCGTGGAGGCTCGTGGGTGCCTGCCTCCTGCTTCACAGGCTACCGTCTCTCTGCAGTGCCCACACACGGCAGGGGGGTGGGAGCTCTCCAGCATCGCTTTTGTAAATGGCGCTGACGGGGTGCTCCACCCTCATGATACCATCCGGAAGGGGTTCGGTTTCAAGATATGAATCTTGAGGGTGCACAAAACAGCCCACAGCTCCAGTGTTGGCCTGCTGCTGCAGATTCACGTTTGAAATTCCTGGAAGTATGAATGTACTTGTTCTGGGAAGGGAGAGAGCAGCCCTTAGCATCTGAAGGATATGGCAGAACTCTTTCAATTTAGGGAAAACGGAAGCCCACAACACATCATTTCTATAATGGAAATGTAAAATCCTCCCAGGGTTAAAAAGTCCATATATTTGAGGCGAATGGAAAGACTCGGACATTCATTTGTTACCTTTTAATGGGAACCCTGAGCGCCCCTCTCTCAAGGTTATGGACGGAGTGGAATGACTGTGCTGTGAAGCTGTCACGCGGGGGTAACTCCTGGAATGTGTGGGCGGAACCACCGCAGAGCCGCGAAGGACAGGCTGGGAACATGCGCCCTCGTATTTGGGGGGCGGGGGGCAGGCACTGCCAGACTCAATATGATTTCAGAAATTCATTAAAAACCCAAATCTCTGAAAGATTGGAGACAATTTACAGCAAGCCCTGGCAATAGGAAACAGTGAGTTTGGAGAAATGGCCGGGATGGAGGTGATCTTATTCAGTTCATTGGGGTTTGAAAGCATGTCCTCCACGTGCTGGGAACTGGGGATGCACAGAGCAGGTGAAGGGCTTCCTGGGGTCCAGTGGTTGAGAATCCGCCTGCCGACACAGGGGATGCAATGGTCCCTAGTCCAGGAAGATCCCCCAGGCCCCGGGGCTGCTGCAGCTCGTGCCCCCCGAGCCTGAGCACCACGTCGGGAGAGTAGCCTCCACTCCCGCAGCTAG
This sequence comes from Cephalophus harveyi, assembly GCA_006410635.1. Taxonomy (NCBI): domain Eukaryota; kingdom Metazoa; phylum Chordata; class Mammalia; order Artiodactyla; family Bovidae; genus Cephalophus; species Cephalophus harveyi. Next base: position 103,994 of record SJYT01057715.1, on the reverse strand, counting down.
AGAAAGCCCACGCACAGCAGCAAAGGCCCAGTGCAGCCAAAAGTAAGAAACGAATAAATTCTTAAACATTTTTTTAAATAGCTTTTTTTTAAGTCATGATGCTGAGCCCTACCATATGCTGGGGATGATGGTGACCAGCTAATACGTGCAGAGGTATTTACTCCTCCTATGATCGCTATAGAAACCACAATTATCTCTGTTTCATGCTTGAAGAAACTGAGGCTCTGAGATGCTCAGCAACTGCCTCAAGGTCACCCAGCTACTGGGGAATCCTCCTGCAATTCTAACCCAGATTATACGCTGCAGAGATGAGAGACTAAACTGAGATAAAGCATGGCAGAAGAGACATTTGAACGTGGGGGGGAGAGGGGCGGCGTCACCTAATTTCCTACTGGAAAAATCAGTCACTTTACCCACTTATTAGAAGCATATCCTTGCTGTTAAATACAGGGTCATTCAGCTAGATTTAAGGTCCCTGAAACCTAAGCTCTCGAGTTGGAAGGGCCATTAAAGAGTCTCGTTCAAACTTCCTTCCCTATATTATAGATGAAGAGTCTGGGGCACCCAGAAGGAATAGCTTGTCACAGTTGTAGAAAATCATTCATCTTCAGCCCTCCTGAGAAACAAGGATTCAATAGCCAAGAATGTTCGGGGGAGGGGGGCAAGCTAAAAAAATGGAAAGACTAAAGAAGGAGAATCTGATCATTAAGAAAGAAGCTTGTTTATTACCAGGAGCTAAAACTTTGCAAGAAGGATGAAGGTCTTCCACTTAACCAAAACAAAACTGCGCCCCAGATATTTGCATGCGGCTGCGTGTGCATTTCAGGTTAGCATTTGCCCGCAAATCTTCCTCTGGTTTCCCCTGACAGCAAAATAACTTAAAGGTACAGCTGAATACGTCTACTTCAAGGTCCCTTTTAGGGAGATTATACCTTGCCTGTTAGGAGTAAATTTTCCTCATCTTGTTTGCGGTTACTTAGACCTTCCTGTAAATTTAGTACTTTCACACATAATGGGGCCAAGATATATGTAGCAAAAGAAGATTGCTTTTGCCTTTTCTCCCTTTTTTTTCCTCCCTAAATTCCACATGGAGAAAACCACACTCATAAAGCCTACATGGTCATCAGGAAAAGCATTGGTGATTCCGTTAATATGTCTGCACACGGGTGAACATTCACCTCACCCTGCGTCAGTTACAAAGGGCAAGAACTGAGCTTCCTCACAACCTATACCTTTGGGAGAAAGCATAAGATGGCAACTATTGTGCTTTTGCTCAGAAGGGTCCTTGGCCCCAAAGTCAGGGAAAGAACACTCCGCCCAAATTCCTTCAGAGTACTGGCTGTCAGTAAAGGCAAGGCCATCTCCTGGAGGTGGGCATTTTGGAAATCGGGTGGGGGCGCCTTTATTGTAATATCTAGGCAACGGCACCCCACTCCAGTACTCTTGCCTGGAAAATCCCATGGGCGGAGGAGCCTGGTAGGCTGCAGTCCATGGGGGTCGTGAAGAGTCGGACATGACTGAAGTGACTTAGCAGCAGCAGCAGGGGCAATACTAACATTTGGTGGGTGGACCAAGGATACTAGAAATTCTCTGAAACACTGGACAGTCCTGACCAAGAAAAGCAAAAAAAAGGGCGTTTCATATCCACACAGCCTTTGAAAGACTCCCACTGAATATATGGGCTCCTGTGATGGTTCAGGGGTAAAGATTCCAGAATCCACCTGCCAACGCAGGAGATGCAGGTTTGACCCCTGGGTCAGGAAGATCCCCTGGAGAAGGAAATGACAATCCACTCTGGTACTCTTGCCTGGGAAGTCCCATGGGCAGAGGAGCCTGGTGAGCTACAGTCCAAAGGGTTAGATAGTCCTAAGAAGTTAGATACAACTTAGCAGCTAAACAGCAACAACACTAAATATATAGAAATAACGTATCTGGGGATAATTTTTAATAATAGTGAAATTTCCAAGAATGCGATTATTATCTAAATCAAGGGCAGTGCTTTTCCTTAATTTTGTTAAGAAGGTATGTATTTTATTAAGAATTTTACTAAAAGTTATTTTCCAGTTATTTATTTTGCTTATGTTATGGCTTATTGTGGAGTTAAAAATTAATCTCATGATGATGGTGGGAGAGGTAATCACCAATACGCCTAAGTATGGACTTGTTTCTGCTTTGCATGGCTTTCTCAGAACATAATATGGAATCACAAGATAATCTAGGTGCTGCAGGGCCTTATCCTTCTCCTGGGCATCTTCCTGACCCAGAGATGGAACTCGAATCTCCTGCATTGCAGGCAGGCTCTTTACCATCTGAGCTACCAGGGAAACCCAGAGATAGAATGTGGGGTTTTAACAGGAAAATGTGCTTCTGTTTTGGGACCCATTAATCTTGATTATAGTTCTTTGGTGAGAAGTTAAATGCATTTGAGGAGGGAAAAGAAATATATATTTGAATAAGTATGTTGGATGCAGGAGTTCAACAGATTTTTATTTCTACCTATGGTCAATGTGGGAAAGTGAAATCTCCACTCCCAGCCATCAGTGTGTTTAACCTTTCAAGGAAACCCTTCCATGGAAGGGAGTAATTATATATAATCAGATTTAATTATATTAAGTGGGATGAGATGTAACATCCTTGCCAATTATGCCAGTAAGTTGCTTGCCTAGCCTTTCTGAGTGTGTCAGCAAGAATTTCTCCAGCACCGGAGAAGATTCCTGTTTGAGGCCATTTCTCAGATAAAAGGAAGATATAATAATCTTTCATGTTGAAGACTAATTGGACAAAGAATCCTCCTTAAACCTCTGTCAGTTGTCCTCCTTCCAGATTAGAGAAAAGCCAGGGAAATGACCCTCATGATTTTACATCTAAATGCCAGTGCTAAGAATGCTTTCTTGCAATTCATTGGGAGACACTCTACCCAATGCAACAGCAACTGGAATAAGAATTTGAACATGCTGAGAAGCCCCAAAGACGGAGCCGCAGGTTTCCCAAGGAGGAAACAAGTAGGGCTTCCGCGGTGGCTCAGTGGTGAAGAGCCTGCCTGCCCACACAGGGGACACGGGTGTGGTCCCCAGTCCAGCAAGATCCCACGCGCCACGGAGAGTCCAAGCCAGTGGGCCACAGCTAGGAAGCCTGTGCTCCAGCGCGCCCAGGAGCCACAGCTTCTGAGGACCACGTGCTCCGGAGCTTGGGCTCAGCACCAAGAGACGCCGCTGCAGCGAGAGACCCACCCCCACAGCTCGAGAGCAGCCCCCGCCGGCTGCAACCAGAGTAAAGCCCACACCGCGACGGAGACCCAGCACAGCCAAAACCACGAATTAGCTCATTTAATTAAAACAGTAGCCGCACACAGGGCTGGGCGCCGATGCTTCCTTTGTTTTGGGTTCTCCTGGGCACCACCGCCGCTGTGGGCACCAGCTGCCTGGACGCGTCTCCATGGAATATCAGTACTGCCATGCAATTCGCAACCAATAAGCTGTGTTAAAGACAAAGTGGAAACAGTTCAGTATCCGCCGAGATGTTAAAATGACATATTCTAGGGCTCTGTGCCATAAGGGGACAGTGGATAAGGGCTCCAGACTCCCAGGCGGGGACTGAGGGCCCAGGAGGAGGAGCGGGAGAGGCAGGGCGTGTGGGCCCCGGGAGCGGCTTCCCCCGTGCTCGGAGTCCACACTGCAGGCGGTTTATGCACAAGCCAAAGAGGACTTGAAAATGGGATTCTCAGCCTGGCTGGGACTGTGGGAAAGTCAGCTCACAGGTGGTCGCTAACAGTCTATGAGAACAGAGCTGGGGAACAGTGTCCCCAAAGAAGGAGGTTCTCCAATGTGGGTCCATATGTGTGAGCGCTGGACCACAAGGAAGGCTGAGCACCAAAGAATTGATGCTTTTGCATTGTGGTGTTGGAGAAGACTCTTGAGAGTTACTTGGACTGCAAGGAGATCCAACCAGTCCATCCTAAAGGAAATCAGTCCTGAATATTCATTGGAAGGATTGATACTGAAGCTGAAGCTCCAGTACTTTGGCCATCTGATGTGAAGAGCCGACTCTTTGGAAAAGACCCAGATGCTGGGAAAGACTGAAGGTAGGAGGAGAAGGGGACAGCAGAGGATGAGACGGTTGCATGGCATCAATGACTTAACAGACATGAGTTTGAGCAAACCCCAGGAGACAGTGAGGGACAGGGAGGCCTGGCGTGCTGCAGTCCACAGGGTCGCAGATTTGGACATGATTTAGTGATAACAAGACCTCAGGAGTTCAAAGAGAAATCCAAGGAATCTATACACTCAGAGGCAAAAAAAAAAAAAAAAAACCAAGACAAAAAACGCCCACATCTTCATTTTCATTATCACTGACTTAAATTTATCATCCCTTCAGTTAGAAACCTGGGCAGCACACCACAGTGGAGTGAAAGCGCCTACCACCCTCACCCAGTGGAATCGCTGTGTTCATAAGTTCCTGCAGATACTGCAACACAGCTTCTCTTATCATCACTGTTTTTCAATTTTAACAGTTATTAGACCTGCTACTAGGTCTTATTTCTTAATGTGTTAGTAAAATAAATATGTCAGCATATTACAAATGTGGCAATTTAAATATTTTTATAATCATGTTTGATGATGCTGTGAAAGTGCTGAACTCAATCTGCCAGCAAATTTGGAAAACTCAGCAGTGGCCACAGGACTGGAAAAGGTCAGTTTTCATTCCAATGCCAAAGAAAGGCAATGCAAAAGAATGCTCCAACTACCGCACAATTGCACTCATCTCACATGCTCGTAAAGTAATGCTCAAAATTCTCCAAGCCAGGTTTCAGCAATACGTGAACCGTGAACTCCCTGATGTTCAAGCTGGCTTTAGAAAAGGCAGAGGAACCAGAGATCAATTTGCCAACATCCGCTGAATCATGGAAAAACCAAGAGAGTTCCAGAAAAACATCTATTTCTGCTTTATTGACTATGCCAAAGCCTTTGACTGTGTGGATCACAATAAACTGTGGAAAATTCTGAAAGAGATGGGAATACCAGACCACCTGACCTGTCTCTTGAGAAATCTGTATGCAGGTCAGGAAGCAACAGTTAGAACTGGACATGGAACAACAGACTGGTTCCAAATAGGAAAATAAAAGCCTCTTGATGAAAGTGAAAGAGGAGAGCGAAAAAGTTGGCTTAAAGCTCAACATTCAGAAGACGAAGATCATGGCATCTGGTCCCATCACTTCATGGGAAATAGATGGGGAAACAGTGGAAACAGTGTCAGACTTTATTTTTTGGGGCTCCAAAATCACTGCAGATGGTGACTGCAGCCATGAAGAAGACGCTTACTCCTTGGAAGAAAAGTTATGACCAACCTAGATGGTATTTTCAAAAGCAGAGACATTACTTTGCCGACTAAGGTCCCTCTAGTCAAGGCTATGGCTTTTCCTGTGGTCATGTATGGATGTGAGAGTTGGACTGTGAAGAAGGCTGAGCGCCGAAGAATTGATGCCTTTGAACTGTGGTGTTGGAGAAGACTCTTGAGAGTCCCTTGGACTGCAAGGAGATTCAACCAGTCCATTCTGAAGGAGATCAGCCCTGGGATTTCTTTGGAGGGAATGATGCTAAAGCTGAAACTCCAGTACTTTGGCCACCTCATGCGAAGAGTTGACTCATTGGAGAAGACTCTGATGCTGGGAGGGATTGGGGGCAGGAGGAGAAGGGGATGACAGAGGATGAGATGGCTGGATGGCATCACTGACTCGATGGACGTGAGTCTGAGTGAACTCCGGGAAATGGTGATGAACAGGGAGGCCTGGCGTGCTGCGATTCATGGGATCGCAAAGAGTCAGACACGACTGAGCAACTGAACTGACTGAGTGATAATTATGTTTTAATATGACTGGCTTTTGTTTGTAAATCTATGGTGTGCACTTAAAATTATTATTCTGAGAGGGCATTCTTTGATTTCCCTGGTCTACGAAAGGATCCATGGAACGCACATTGATAAGAACCCAGCTCTAGGTGCCTATGGCTGGGGGATATGGCCCCCATCTTCATTTCCCATTAGACAGTTTTCACTGCACAATTCAAGTAGACAAGAATTATTACCTGTCTTTGAATCAAATGTTTGGCTGGCTACACTCGAAACCTGCCGAGGAAGTTTTGTTTGCCCCTTCGAGGTCCCCTGTTATGAAGGGGGGACAGTGGCCGCAGCTGGCAGTACGGTCCTAGTCACAGGAGGCTTGCTTTAAGCAGCCCTGGATCTTACAGCACACCATGGGCGTGCCCGGTGGTACCGGCAGGAAGGCTGAGCGGTGAATAAGACAGTTTATTGGGTTCGCTATATTCTGAGGTTTAGCAAAATGGGCTGACCCCTGGCTCAGACGCAAAGAATCTGCCTGCAGTGCAGGAGACCCGGGTTCCATCCCTGGGTCAGAAAGATCCCCTGGAGAAGGGACTGGCCACCCACTCCAGGATTCTTGTCTGGAAAATTCCATGGACAGAGGAGCCAGATGGGCTATAGCCCATGGGATCGCAAGAGTCAGACGCAACTGAGTCACTAACACACACATTAACTAACTTAGGAAAGTAATGAGAAGCATCCCTTAAACAACAGGAAACTGTGATTTATCCTGGAAGGAACTGGCCAGCCATTCATGCGCGTGTTACCTCTGGGTGTTACCAAAGGCTTCTCGTCAGTAAGGCAGATGCCACCGGGGACTGCAGAGAGCCCATTTCAAATGTATACTCTTCCAACCAAGACAACTGCAATGCCCAACCACTTGCAGTTCTTCACGCCCGCCCCCAGGAACAGAGTCTACTTCTCCTGTTTCTATGACATCATCCCTTAAAAAAGTCACTCTTTTAGAATCAGGTTAACTCCTTGCTTTGAAATAGTGAAGGTCTGTCAGCGCGAAACCCAAACACCTCTTGGAAGCAGTTTCATTTATGTCTGCCGAGCATGCTCTGACCTTCTGAAACCAGCGCCTGAGGGTTGTTATCATGAAATTCCCTTCAGGGCTTGAAGGCTGTCTGGTATCGTCAACTCGGGTTTTAGGGACACATAAAATGGGGTTGCGGGATGACGACGGTTTATCCCGGTGCACTGGCCCCTTTCATCCTCGGTCATGTGCTGGTTTGGGTGATGGATTTCATGGCCGTCCTGGTCATCAGTGGAGAGTTAGGGCTCGATGCCCCGCCCCGTCTCTGGGCCCCCAGGTATCAGGGCTCCGGTTATCCAGTCACCCCCCCAACCCCATCCCCACAGGACCCACCACGAGTTCGGAAGAGCCCTGCCTTGCTGGCAGCTCGCTCTTCTCCACTCTTCCTAGCCTCCAAGCAGAGCCTCTTCCAAGAGTCAATGTTTTACTGCATGGAAGAAAGGAAGATGGCGATACTGTTGGTTCTGATCCTCCGAAATACAAGCTTCCACTGAGGCAAAGGGGCACAAGAAACCCTCTGCATGGAAAAAATAAAGGCCTCAGAATGTGTGAAAGAGATGACTCGAGGTCGCTTCAGTGAAAGCTGGAGCCTCTCCAGGGACTGTTTTATTCTACGGGAGTGGGTCCTTTTTAAAGCTCCTTATGTTTGTTCATTTTATTTATTTGGCTGTGCCTGGTCTTCGTTGCGGCACCCAGGATCTTAGTTGGGAACGTGGGATCTATTTCCCTGACCAGGGATCAAATGTGGGCCCTTTGCCTTGGGAGCATGGAGTTTTAGCCACTTGACCACAAGGGAAGACGAGACTTTTTTTTCTATTAGGTTATTTTATGTGGCTTCCCCAGGAGCTCAAACTGTAAAGCATCTGCCTGCAATGCGGGAGAACTGGGTTCAGCCCCTGAGTTGGGAAGATCCCCTGGAGAAGGGTGTGGGAGCACACTTCAGTGTTCTTGCCTGGAGGACTCCCTGGACAGAGGAGCTTGGAGGTTCTTCTATAACTCTGCAGAAACAGAAGCTGCTTGTCCACACATGCGAACACAGAGCAGAGGAAAGTCCCTCTCCCACTGTAGAAAAATCCACTTTTCACCTGTTTGTAAATTTATTTCAGCATTCCTAATCTATAAAAGTATCATACCTTGAATTCTCCTTTGAAGCAGCTGTAAAACCTTACTGGTTCTCTTGCTAATGAGATAAGTAAAATCTTTGGCAGGTGTTCATTTTATATCTGTATGGAAGTCATGATTTTACCTTTTTGGGAAAATTATCCTTTAACACCTGGTTGCTGCTGGAAACAAATCAGCAGAAAGAGGAAAATGAAGGGAGGGGGGACCAAGCGAGCGGCTCAGTGAGATGCCTGCCGCGCCCGCCTCCCCCCCGGCCAGCCCCGGCGCAGTTTAGGGGTGACTGGGGCCTTGCAGGACGGCCGGTACTTCTGGGTTTTCCCCTCTGGTTCTTGAGGCGAATTCTTACCCTTTCAATTCTGAACCAGCTCTCAGCAAGCCTGTGCTTCCTCCCTTGAGGGGGTCTCCATTAGCATTGTCTCCTGAGAGTAATTGTGAAGACCATTTGTGTTCTTTTTGCATAAAAATGACAGAATTGAATGGAATTTGCATGTACGTTCTTCTGCGTTGTTGAGCTAAAATAGTACCCTTCAAAACCCCAGTTCAGCCCGTTTCTGAGTGGCTGTCCACAATCTGCTGCCCAGCCTGCCAGTGCTCCTCTCAGATGACATCCGTGTTTTCCCCACGGTGCCCGGAGCGGCTCCCAGCCACTTGTTTCCAGTGTTCAAAGTCCTCTGGCATCTGGCTCACTCCATCCTATGACCCAGCACCGCCCTTGGTACACAGAACTTAGACAAAGGGCCTGCCATTTCTAAGCTTACCGAGTGGCGTGGGTCCCCGCCACCGTTACGTGCCCTCCACCAAGCATTCTCTGCTGTACGGACTTTTATTCACTTTGCAAACTAAGCTCTGATTCACTTGATTGACTGTCTCTATCACGCTTTCCCTCTCAGAAAAATTAATGAACCCTTCATGGGTAACCTTATAACATTTTCCAAATCAGGAACCCAGCACACAGCCATGGGGCTGGCTACAGCATTTGCAGGACTCAGAGCAAAACAGAAAATGTGGTTCCCTTTCCTCAGAACTGCTAAGACAGTCAAGATGGCAAGAGCAGGGGGTTAAGCAAGTCACTCTGACCGTTACTTCCCCTCTCGGGGACTTTGCCGGAGTTTGGGAGAGAGGGTTCCTTCTTCCCAGGGTAAGCAGTTAACTCAGTTTGTTTCATCAACAAGTTGCACTGGTGGTATTTGGGGAGCCAGCCATTGACAAGCCGCCACCTCCTTTGGGGATCCCTCTGGGTTAGTCCCAAGGCTAAGAATCACTTTGAGAAGAACCCAGAATTGTTCATTAGGTCCCACCTGTTGCATCAGACAGCAGTCGTCCTCAAAACTGAGTTACTCGTGAGCACGTCTGAGCCTGGCTGAGCCGCGGGAGGGCAGAAGAGCTCCGTCACGGGCCCGCCCGCTTCTCAGCCCTCCTGACCCCACTCAGGCGCAGCACGTGAGTGTGAAAGTGCTTAAGGAGAGCGAAGAGGAAATCATGGCGTGGCAGGGAAGACCCACAGGGAAATAACGCGCTTCAGTGGGAAGCAATGTGATGTCTTGAGCAAACTCGTACGGGTTACCCAATTCTATGAGGATTATTTACAACTCTGGAAATTGGAGAGAACTGCGAGCAGTATTATGAAATAATTGCCAAGTAGGGAAATGCAAACCCCGCCCAGTAAAGGTCCAGTTGACCTTCCACCCCTGCAGATGAAGGCAGTGCCACCTCGTTGGCAGCCGCATTGCACGGCCTATAAATGTCTGGTGTTTCTAGTTCCCGTTGAATCAGTTTTACCATCTACCTGGCTCCCTCATTTAATTACTAAGCTCAATAAAAACTGTAACACACGTACCTTTTTATGTCTGTATGAAAATCATGATTTTACCTTTTAAAAACTACCCTTTAAGATGAGACCTTCAAGAAATGAACCCATAGAAACAGAACAGATGTGTGGCTGCCAGAGGTGGGGGCTGAGGGGTGAGAGAAAGGGATGAAGGCGGTCAAAAGGCGCCAGCTTCTAGCTACAAAATAAGTCCTGGGGATGTAACATGCAGCATGGTGTTATAGATCACAACACTGTACTGGATATTTTAAAGCTACTGAGAGCAGATCTTTAGGGTTCCCATCACAAGAAAAATAGAAGTATGTGAGGTGATGGATATTCACTAAACTTTAAGATTGGTGATCTTTTCCCAGCATATACATTTTTCAAATCATTGCATTAAACTTACACTGTGTTACATGTTAACTATATCACGATAAAAATAGGAAAAAATAAACAAGATAAAATTCTCCAGGGTTCCGATGGTGGTTCAGTGAGGGGAATCCACCTGCCAAAGCAGGGGACAGCGTTCCATCCTTGGTCTGGCAAGATCCTCCCCGCCTCAGAGCAGCCAAGCCCCCGGGCCACAGCCCCCGAGCCCCGGGCCTGCAGGGCCCATGCTCCACACAGGGAGCCCCGGGAGCGAGCAGCCCGCCGGGACCAGCGAGAGGAGCCTCGCTCCCCGCAGCTAGAGGAAGCCCGCGTGCAGCAGGGAAGACCCAGGGCCGCCAGAGATGAAAATAAATTTCGTAGACTTGTCCTTGACCAGGCCTAATTCTGGTATAAGCAGTGCTGCTGGGATTCGAAAGGGACAGAAAGGAAGGCGGGAGCGAGAGGAGGGAGGTGGGCACGGCGGCCGTCCTTTTCTCTGCGTTAGGTTTTTAATAATTGGGATGTAAGCGCTGCCGTGCTCGCCCTGCTGTGCAGCGAGGGCGTCAGCCGCGCACACACGCCCCTCCCTCCGAGCACCCTCCTGCCTCCCCACCCCGCGGGGCCTCCGCAGGGCACCGGCGAGCGCCTCTGCCGTTCGTGCAGCCGCTGCCCACCAGGCAGCTGTTTACACGCGGGCGTGAACGTGTTTCAGTGCCACTCTGAACTCAGCCCGCCCTCTCCCTCCAGCACGGCCGCCAGCATCCCCCGGGCTGACTGTCCTTCGGGCAGGTTTCTTTGTGACCACAGTGCCCCTTTGACCCCCAAACCTCCCTTCTCGTGGAACATTTACTTGAGAAAACTTGCAGTTGTAAATCTTTCTCTGCCTCTTGGAGACGTCCACCTTCTCCCACCCTCTTGCGGGTTCACAGCCAGGGAGGACTTTCTCAAAGCCCTGGCACCATCCCTTTGAAGTGCAGTCGTGAAGACCGAGGCTGAGGCCGCCGGAGACCCGATACTGCATAGTGCCTCTCACGGGCACCCGAGGGCTTCCCGGCGGCCAGAGGGAAAGAGACTGCCAGTCAACGCAGGGGACTTGGGTTCAATCCCTGGGTTGGGAAGATCTCCTACAGAAGCAAATGGCAGCCCGCCCCAGTATTCTTGCCTAGGAAATCCTATGGAGAGGAGAGCCTGGCGGGCTATACCCCATGGAGTCACAAAAGAATCAGGCACAACTTTGCGACTAACCACAGCAACAAAGGATGGTAAACGCGTGGAACAGGACAGGGGGATGGGCTGGCGGGGCCCGTGGGGGCCTCACCTTTCCGACACGGAACGTGGGAGTGAAAGTCGCTCAGCTGTGTCCGGCTCTCTGCGACCCCACGGGCTATATGGTCCGTGGAATTCTCCAGGCCGGAACACGGGAGTGGGTAGCCTTTCCTCCTCCAGGGGATCTTCCCAACCCAGGGATTGAACGCAGGTCCCCCGCACCTCAGGCGGATTCTTTACCAGCTGAGCCACAGGGAAGCCCAAGGAATTTCTAGAGCGCTGCTGCACGACACTGCGTCTAGAGCCTGAGACACTGTCCTGAGCTCTTACAATCTGTTAAGAAATCTCAGCTCAACTGTTCCTACCAGAATTTTTTTTAAAAAAAGAGAAAGAAAGAAAAGAAGCTATGGCCCCTATCTGCCAGTATCTGTCAGGGATGAGGAGCCCAATTTAGATAAGGACCAATCACAGACAGCTTCATCATATCACCAACGTCAGTCCAGCACTTAGAAACTCTCCACTTTTTGGCTTCAATGGAGTTGAGTCCAATCTCTCTCCCTTAGCAGGACAGTCTTTCTTTTTTGATATAATTGGAGTATAGTATAGATTCAAGGGACTAGATCTGGTAGACAGAGTGCCTGAAGAACTATGGACGGAGGTTCATCACATCGTACAGGATGTGCTGATCAAAACCATCCCCAAGAGAAAGAAACGCAAGCAGGTCAAGTGGCCGGCTGCGGAGGCCTTACACATAACTGAGAAAAGAAGAGAAGTGAAGAGCGGAGGAGAGAGAGAGAGGGAAAGATCCAGCCAACTGAATGCAGGGTTCCAGAGATACTCATATGCAGAGATAGGAATGCAAGGAGAGATAAGCAAGTCTTAACATATCAATGCAATGAAATAGAGGAAAGCAAGAGAACAGGAAAGACTAGAGAGCTCTTTAAGAAAAGTAGAGATCCAGCAATATGTGAACCGTGAACTCCCTGATGTTCAAACTGGCTTTAGAAAAGGCAGAGGAACCAGAGATCAAATTGCCAACATCCGCTGGATCATGGAAAAAGCAAGAGAGTTCCAGAAAAACATCTACTTCTGCTTTATTGACTATGCCAAAGCTGGAATGATGCTAAAGCTGAAACTCCAGTACTTTGGCCACCTCATGCGAAGAGTTGACTCATTGGAGAAGACTCTGATGCTGGGAGGGATTGGGGGCAGGAGGAGAAGGGGACAACAGAGGATGAGATGGCTGGATGGCATCACTGACTCGATGGACGTGAGTCTGAGTGAACTCTGAGAGATGGTGATGAACAGGGAGGCCTGGCGTGCTGCGATTCATGGGGTCGCAAAGAGTTGGACACGACTGAGCGACTGAACTGAACTGAACTGAAGGGAATATTTCATGCAAATATAGGCACAATACAGGGCAAAAACAGCAAGGACCTAACAGAAGAAGAAGACCTTAAGAAGAGGTGGCAAGAATACACAGAAGAACTGTACAAAAGAGCTCTTAATGACCCGGATAACCATGATGGTGTGGTAACTCACCTAGAGGCAGACATCCTGGAGTGTGAAGCCAAGTGGGCCTTAAGAAGCATCAGTACCAATAAAGCTAGTGGAGGTGATGGAATTCCAGCTGAGCTATTTCAAATCCTAAAAGATGATGCTGTTAAAGTGCTGCACTCAATATGCCAGCAAATCTGGAAAACTCAGCAGTGGCCACAGGACTGGAAAAGGTCACTTTTCATTTCAATCTCAAATAAAGGCAATGCCAAACAATGTTCATAATACCATACAATTGCACTCATCTCACACGCTAGCAAGATTATGCTCAAAATTCTCCAAGCTATGCTTCAATAGTACATGAACTTAGAACTTTCAGATGTTCAAGTTGAATTTAGAAAAGGCAGAGAAACCAGAGATCAAATTGCCAGCATCTGTTGGATCATAGAAAAAGCAAGGGAATTAAAAAAATATCTATTTCTGTTTCATTGACTATGCTAAAGCCTTTGACTATGTGGATCACAACAAACTGTGTAAAATTCTTTAAGAGATGGGACTACAAGACCACCTTACTTGCCTCCTGTATGCGTGACAAGAAGCAACAGTTAGAACCAGGCCTGGAACAATGGACTGGTTCAAAATTGTGAAAGGAGTATGTCAAGGCTGTATATTGTCATCCTGCTTATTTAACTTATATGCAGAGTACGTCATAGGAAATGCTGGGCTGGATGACTCACCAGATGGAATTAAGACTGCCGGGAGAAATATCAGCAACCTCAGATATGCTGATGATATCACTTTAATGGCAGAAAGTGAAGAGGAACTAAAGAGCCTCTTGATGAGGGTGAAAGAGGAGAGTGAAAATGCTGGCTTAAAACTCAACATTCAAAAAACTAAGATCATGGCATCCCGTCCCATCACTTCATGGCAAATAGATGGCGGAAAAGTGGAAACAATGTCAGATTTCATTTTCTTGGGCTCTAAAATCACTGTGGATGGTGACCCCAGCCATGAAATTAAAAGCTGCTTGCTCCTTGGAAGAAAAGCTATAACAAACCGAGACAGCGAATTAAAAAGCAGAGACATCACTTTGGCAATAAAGGTCTGTACAGTCAAAGGCATGGCTTTCCAGTGGTCATGTATGGATGTGACAGTTGGACCATAAAGAAAACTGACTGGTGAGGAACTGATGCTTTTGAACTGTGGTTCTGGAGAAGACTCTTGCGAGTCCCTTGGACTGCAAAGAGATCAAACCAGTCAACCCTAAAGGAAATCAACACTGAATATTCATTGGAAGGACTGGTGCTGAAGCTGAAACTCCAATACTTTGGCCACCTGATGTGAAGAGCCAACTCCTTGGAAAAGACCTTGATGCTGGGAAGACTGAGGGCAGGGGGAGAAGGGGATGACAGAGGATGAGACGTTCGGATGGCATCACTGACTCAATGGACATGCATCTGAGCAAATTCCGGGAGACAGTGAAGGACAGGGAAGCCTGGTGCGCTTTGTGACCCTGCCTTCGGGGTCATGGGACACGACTTAGGGACTGAAGAACAATCGTGCTTTTCTCAATGCTGTGTCAGTTTCTGTGTGCGAGGGCGTGTGCCAGCCACGTGGACACGTGTGTCCCGCCCCTTTTGGATTTCTTTCCCATTCAGGCCACCATTGAGCACCAAATACAGCTCCTTGGGCTGTAAGGTCAGTTCCCGTTAATTATTTTATACATAGCTCAGTCACGGAAAGGAACACGCCTGTGCCATTTGCAGAGATGTGGATGGACCTAGAGGCTGTTTCACAGGGCGAGGTCAGTCGGGAAGAGAAGGGCACATGATGCGTATAAACGCGCCGTGTGGAATCTGGATCAACGGCGCTGCTGCTCTTCGGTCTCCCAGTCGTGTCTGGCTCCTTGCGACCCCCTGGACGGCAGCACACCAGGCTTCCCTGCCCTTCACCGTCTCCTGGATATTTTTCAGACCCATGTCCATCGAGTCGGTGATGCCATCCAACCATCTCATCCTCTGTCACCCCTTCTCCTCCTGCCCTCAATTTTTTTCAGCAACAGGGTCCTTTCCAATGAGCTGGCTCTTTGCATCAGGTGGCCAAAGTATTGGAACTTCGGCTTCAGCATCAGTCCTTCCAATGAATAAAAAATGGTATAGATGAACTTATTTGCAAAGCAGAAATAGGACGGTCTTGAATAAAGTCTTCTTTGCCTGTTCAACTCAGTCCAGTATAATCTCTTTCTGACACAGGAGGGAAGAAGGAAATTGAAAAAAACTTTGAAATCCGCAACAACAAAATCGCGGTTCCGAGTCTCAGATGCCGGCGGCGCAGCAGGGAGCCTGCAGACGCGGGGCCGGCCTTCCGGTCCGCGTGGACCCGCGCTGTTGGCGGTCTCTCCCGTGTTCGCGTCTGGGCTCCATGGAACAGACTGGGCAGAAAAGCAACATGCAGAGCTGTTCTCAATTTGCGAGTGTATTTTATTCCAAGAAAGTCCCCCAGGCCAGGATGTTTGTGCCCTTCGCTAGCAGCCGTGCCAAGGGCAGCGCTTCACGCCGCGGCGCCCTGTGTCGGGCGGGCAGAGGAGGAGGCTCCTGGGTCGTCACTGAGGGCCACCGAGCTCCGTGCTGGAGAGCCCGGGATTTGCATTCTAGCCACGCGTGGGGCCAAACTGCACATCAGGAGCGTGCCAGTGGCTGCGAGCGCCTTGGTAAAGTATTTATTCAATATTAGCTTGCGATGAGCCCTCCCATTAAGCGATAGAACAGGCAGCGCTTTGCCTCCAAGAAAGAGAAAAACAAGAGTGAGCCTGAAATTTGAGGAGTCAATTAAATATTCGGATTTTTTAAATCACGAAGGATGTACACCAAGCACTCCCAGTTAGAAATGCTACTGCCCCTGTCTTCACTAAAGGAAGACAACGGGCGATCAGGTCAGCACTTTGGAGGTGAAATTACCTGAATCTAGTTTTATCTTTATAAGGGAATATGATGAAAGATATTTTATACGTGGGGATCCATGTAAATCAAAGTTCAACTGAGTTTAAACCCTTTATTTTCCTAAAAAAAATGATCTTTTAGGGAAAAGATAAGATATGTTTGCATAGAAGATTTATTTGTTCATTTACCTAATATGAATTGAGAAGCGTACATGGATAGGTGCCAGAATACAGCATTTTTTTAAAACTTCTCATTTTGTAGCGGCATGTAGCTGACTAACAATGTTGTGATAGTCTCAGATGAACAGCAAAGGGATTCAGCCATACATATACATGCATCCATTCTTCCTCAGAGACACAATATTTTAAAAATGATGTTGACTTACAGTGTAGCACACGACTGCTGTTAATAAAAATTGTCACTTGAATAAGTGTTTAAACACAAGTTGATGTTAAGGCGCTGTGATAGTATACGATGAAAGAGTGGCCTTGTCTCAGGCTTCTTGGAGAAAGTGATTTTCAGGTGAAGATCAGTAGAATGACCACCAGTTAACTAGGGGAAGGAGTGAGAGGCGGGGGTATTTATACTGAAAAGTGAAATTGTGGAACTTCCAAGCCTCGCAGTGATTTATAGATCAGATTAAGGGTTTTGATCTTTGGCCTGAGATAGGGAATGGTGGAGGAGCTTCCCAAGGCTGCGCTTTGAGCCTGCTGCTCCCCTTCCCCGCTCAGTCCCTCGGTTAGGCATAAAATAAGCTGTGAGAGTATACTGTATATCAGGGAATATAGCCACTGCTTTCCTAATAACTGTAAATGAAGTGTAACCTCTAAAACTTGTGAATCTATATTGTACACCTGTAATTTATATAATATTGTGCAGCAAATATATTTTTATTTAAAAAACAGTTCACCAAAAAAAGACTTCTTTTAAAAAGTTGTAGTTGATTTACAGTGTTTCAGGTGTACAGCAAAGTGATTCAGTTTTTTGTGTGTGTGTGTGTCTCTGTGTGTGTCTATGTGTCTCTGTGTGTGTCTATCTCTGTGTGTGTCTGTGTGTGTGTGTCTCTGTGTGTGTCTGTGTGTGTCTATCTCTGTGTGTGTCTGTGTGTGTCTCTGTGTGTGTCTGTGTGTGTGCACCGTGTTCTCAGTCATGTCTGACGCTTTGGGACCCCTTGGATTGTAGCCCATCAGGCTCTTCTGTCCATGGACTTTCCCTGGCAAGAATACTGGTATGGGCTGCTGTTTCCTCCTCCAGGGGATCTTGCTGACCCAGGGGTCGAACCCAGGTCTTCTGCGTGGCAGATAGATGCTTTACCACTTGAGCCAGGGGGCGGCAGACTGGACTGGACTTGGCAGGATTTCCCCCTTGCAAGGGTACTGAAGGCAGGGTATTTGCACTTGTAGCAGGAAAATCAAGGCATGGGTTATATCTTTTTCATTATTTGCTACAAGTCAGGTTAAAGCTGTACATTCTGTTTGTCTAGTAGAAATCTCTCTAGTTCTAGAATCTTGTACCTTAATCCATGCATAATAAATTTTTATAAAGTTGACTAAGGGGTGGGACATTATTTAGGAAAAAAAAAAAAAAAAGAGGTTTAATTAAACATTACCAAGAGAAGCTGAGAACTCTCTAAGTGGCAATTAAGTGCCACATGGTTTTTTAATCTAGGTTGAGCTAGCAATTCTAAAGCCAGAGGGTTTTAAACATTAGCATGGGAGTCATCTCCCAGCGATCCTGAGTCCAGACCTGAGATGGGACTCAGGAGTCTTTTAAAACCCTCAGCTGAACACAAGGAAACAGCAGATGGTTTAAATAGGTCAAATAGTGACTCTGTATGAAATACAAGACAGGGCGATACAAACCCAAGACAAATGCAAGCCCCTCTGAAAGCTGCATCCGCCAGAGCAGGCGGGCTCTTGTTTCACAGGGTGGCTGTAACTCATCCTTTCTAAAGATGAGGGTTTTCTGAGCAGTCTACCTGTTTCCATTAAAATCCTAGACTCCACTGACTTAACCTCTCTCCTCCCTAAACTCCATCCTCTTGTGGATACACCTCTGAAGAGAAGCTTTTTTGCTATCCTGCAGGGACTATGGGTTTAGGAACAGAGATACTTTTAACTAAAGAATTTCAAAATGGCGGCTAAATCAGCGTCCAGTAAGCCCCACTTAACCTGTGGTCTACAAGAGTGGGCTGGCTCCAGCCCACACCCCAAAGCAATGATAAAAAGGTTTCCTCAAGAGTGAAAAAGCAGGAAAAAAATAGAGAAATGTTTGAAGGTTAATTGACAAAATGAACTATCTATAAGAATAAACTACCAGTTTGTTAGAAAGTATCAGTTTATAGATGGCAGTCTAGTTGGATTTCTTAGCAATGATCTTCATGTCCTACATGAAAAGACGGGGACTCCTCTGGTGGGCCAGGGACTGGAGACTCTGCCTTTCAACGTGAGAGTTGCAGGTTCAGTTCCTGGTCGGGGAACTGAGATCCCACGTGCCACAGGGTGCAGCCAAAAATGATAAGTAAATAAATAAGCACAACATTCTAAGTTAATTCTACATCAATCTTGTTTAAATTAAAAAAAGAAGATAACAGAGAGCAGAGGTAAAAACCTAGTCCACCCTCTCCACCCTAGTCAAGTGTGTGACTTGGCATTTGATAATTTCTTTAAGCTTCAGATTTTTTATAGGCAAAATATGAGCTTTGAAATGATTATATCTGACAAAACATCTGTGAAGATTAAATGAGACTTTTCTAGCTTTTGAAATTATTGTCCATCATAGGTTATTACAAGATATTTACTCTGGTTCCCCATGATATATTATAAATCTTTGTTGCTTGTTGCATATCTGTTTTTTTTTAATTAGAAATCTAGCATTTTATTTATACTGTCATCAAAGTGTCATAAAATTTTTGGTTAGGCAAAAATTTTAAAGTTTTCTAAGATGTATATATTATATATATATGTGTGTGTATACACACACACACACACACACACACACACACACAAAACCTGTAGTAGAAAAGCTACAAAAGGCTTGAGAAAGAACATCCAAAAATAAGAGATGGAAATATTGGAGACCATGAATTAAATGAAACGGGGCCACTGAACACGAAATAGAAAAAGTGAGACAAACTAAAACTGTGTGGCCCAGTTGCCTTTAGAGGCGACTGCTCGTCAGGAACATATTTGTAGCTCTGGAGAAAAAAACCAATACTGAGCATTGGTATTTTTCAAAAAAATTCAAGATGATTCTGATCTGCATCTGGATTTTAGAGAAGTGGTTACAGGTTTTCTGTTAGATCCTGGTTTCGGTGATATAGCACTCTATTATTTTTCTGTTGACTGATCATGATACAGTGGTATTAAGTGAGTAGTAGTTACATAACCACAATAGTAAAAGATATTTATCAGTTTTCACAATCAATAGCCAGACCAAAAAAAAAAAAGACAGCTGCAAGCCACAGTGTGAACATGATTAACTTAACAACATAAAATCATTACATACAGTTTTGGCGGTGGGGGGGGCGGTGGAGCGAGCAGCGTGGGGGAGATGTGTATAAGAGACAGGGGTGGCTGTAACTCATCCTTTCTAAAGATGAGGGTTTTCTGAGCAGTCTACCTGTTTCCATTAAAATCCTAGACTCCACTGACTTAACCTCTCTCCTCCCTAAACTCCATCCTCTTGTGGATACACCTCTGAAGAGAAGCTTTTTTGCTATCCTGCAGGGACTATGGGTTTAGGAACAGAGATACTTTTAACTAAAGAATTTCAAAATGGCGGCTAAATCAGCGTCCAGTAAGCCCCACTTAACCTGTGGTCTACAAGAGTGGGCTGGCTCCAGCCCACACCCCAAATCGGGTGGGGCTGCACGCTCTCCCTGGTGGAGGCTCCAGACAGGACAAGGCCTCTGTCTTGGACAGGGCTGCCTTTCACTGCGGGCTCCAGCACCCTCCTGTGGATGGTTCCTCAGCAGCTAGTTGCGATTTCGTGCGCTCACAGGAGGAGGTGAGCACACGCCATCCTGAACTGGAACTTAAAGGAGACACTGATCGCAATGTCCTTAGATATTGCAGATTTCATCTGAATGTTTGATATCTTTATTGTTCTAACTTAAAGCTTAATAACATTTAAAAAATCAGTGTCTTTCCTATATACTTTTTAAAATCAATTAAATTTTATTATTGAAAAGGTAATATTTCCATATCAAATATCCAGGAATAAACTTAATTTAAAAGTTCAAGGTTGTTTAAGAGGAAATCATAAGGCTTAAGATGAGAAGCTCAATCCTGCAAGTCTGTGCATTCTTCCAAAATCAATGATTAATTTTACCAATGTTAATTCAACAAGATTCCCATAAACCCCCCGTGGTATGTCTTTTAGAACTTGAGAGACTGGCTTTAAAGTTCAACTGAAAGAGGAACTATAGGAGAAGTGCGCAAAACTATTCTGCTGAGGAAAGAGCTTGCTGGGATCAGCTCACATTAGGCCAAAGTCACTCAACACGTCACCGTGCTGGACTGTTTGTCACCCCTTGGACTGCAGCTTGCCAGGCTCCTCTGTCCATGGAATTCTCCAGGCCAGAATATTAGAGTGGGTAGCCGTCTCTTTCTCCAGGGGAATCTTCCCAACCCAGGAACTGCAGCCAGGTCTATCACATTGCAGGCAGATTCTTTACCATCTGAGCCACCAGGGAAGCCCAGGAATCCTGGAGTGGGCAGCTTATCCCTCCACAGGGGGTCTTCCTGGCTGAGGAGTCGAGCACTGCACTGCAGGCGGACTGTGTTAAAGCCCCAGTATTTAGCAGTGCGATAACTGATGCAGGGGAAAAAAATACAAATATTTTCATTTAACTTCTCATCTGCACCTAAAGCAAAACAGGAGTCTAATAAAAAGTTTATAAATATTTGGCCCTCAACTTTTTATGTCATCAAGCTATCCTACAGAAATATGCCTTGAGATGCATTAAGATACCTGCAAAGATATTTATTATGTCATTTGTCCTCATACAAAACTGGACAAATCTAAGTGTCTATGAATAAGTGACATGTGAGCCCCAAAATATCCTGTCTAACTGGATATCACTTCATGTAGGTGAAATCTCTTCCCAACCTTTTAACACCTGACAAAGTTTAACACTAACAAATTCTCGTTATGGTAATGATACATATTTATTGAGTTCATACCAAGTTCTAGGCACTTTGCTTATTTTTCACTGTCTCATTATGTGTCACCAAAAGCCCATGAGCTGGACCTGGATGATGCCATTATTATTCCTAGTTTTTGAACGGAAATCAACATTCAGAAAAATTAAACCAGTTACTGGGGTCTTGCACACAGGACTCATTAGAAAGACAGCCCAATCTCAAGCAACACTCGACACTGCCTCTTGCCCCCAAAGAAGCAACAGCACATTATAAAAAGCACTAAACTCCTTGATGGGAACATACCTGGCATCTCAGGTGGCAAAGCTCTACCTTCAATGTGGGAGGCCTGGGTTAGATCCCTGGGTCCGGAAGACCCCCTGGAGAAGGAAATGGCAACCCGCTCCAGTACTCTTGCCTGGAGAATCCCACGGACAGAGGAGCCTGGTGGGCTACAGTCCAGGGAGTTGCAAAGAGTCGGACGCGACTGAGCGACTTCACTTCACTTCCAGCTTCTGAACTTAGATCTTGAATCACCCTCACACACCAGAGCTGGATGTTTTATTAAAAAGTGCTGAGCTCTGACCCCTGGAGATGATATTGTTTCCTATGGTCTATGATCACCATTCCTATCAGATTCTACTGAAAAAACACATCACCCATTTTTCTTAAAATGCATGTGTTATCTACTGAAAATGCTTAATACTATGCTATCTTGTATTATTAGTGATTCTTCCATATATAAATTCATATTTATATTTGAACCTCACGCCTCATATTTCATTGTAATTCTTGCAAAAAAGAACATGAGTAAAACACTCAGACATATATGATCACAGTGATAATAAGGGCTTCCCTTCTAGCTCAGTTGGTAAAGAATCTGCCTGCAATGCAGGAGACCCCAGTTCAATTCCTGGGTCGGGAAGATCCTCTGGAGAAGGGATAGGCTACCCATTCCAGTATTCTGGCCTGGAGAATTCCATGGACTGTGTAGTCCATGGGGTCGCAAAGAGTCTGACATGAGTGAGTGACTTTCACATAGAGATAATGTTGATGACAAACAAAGTTGACATTTTATTTCAAGCTCCTTTCACTCTTGAGGCAGATTCAGAACAAAGTTATGATGATGCAACAATAAGCAAATGTGGGAAACAGCCTCAGTTCTTTCTTTTTCTTACAATCCCACTCACTCTGCTGGTCGCAGGACTGTCCCGCGTGAGGAGCGCCTCATTCAGTTTCCCACGTCCCACTGTTCCATCTCTTGGAGGGATGAAAGTGGGCCTGCATTAGCTTCTCATTTCAATCACAGTTTATCATAAGACATGTTGCTGCTGCCGCCAAACCAAGAAACTGGTTTTATCCTGATTCTCATGTGCTGATTTGAAATGTCTTTGGCACATTTTGTTCCCATAATAATTTCACTACCTGCAACCTCTCCCAATCTCAAAGTAAAAGCAGTTTGGTGATACATATTATGCAGATTTTCTTTCTCATGAGTTTTAATATCCAGTTAGTGTTTTGGGGTTTTCTCTACAACAAGGGTTAAACATGCTGAATCTGTATAAATTCTGCTCTTTTAGTAGTTAGTACAGTTTAATCCAAAGCTATGACTGGCCTAATCTGGTTCATTTGTGCCTTGGCGTAAGGTCTAGAATACAGCACACTCAACGATCTGAACACAGTGAGGTTAATTATGCTTAAAACCTGCCGAGCAGCTGGTTTTAGGTCCATTACACTCACATACAGACACACCATGAGGAAAAAGAACCAAAGAAATTCTTCCAAGGAGAAGTGAAATCACACCTTCCTTCTTAAGTCTGTGCGTCATTGGAGCTCAGATTTTAGCATAGCCTGCCCTTCCCTTCTCACAATGCAGTTTTCTGCCAAATTATTTGTCCTCAAGGGCTATTCAGCTGACAATCCTGTGCTCACAATGACGCCCTAGTGCCTATAAAATTAAATATGAGCTCCTTACTCTGGCTTTCAAGAATTCTCTAATTTGAGCCCAATTTATCCACACAATGGCGCCTTCCGCTGGCCCACCGCATGTTTACCTCATGATGACTGTTTGATTACCATGCCCTGGACACTCAGGCAACTTGTTTCTGAGCCACTGGTAATGCCCACGCTGTCCCACACTGCCCTGAAAGGCTTTGGCGCCCTCCCTTGCTCTCAGTTCCACAGGACCGTGGCAGGCGTCTGCAGGAGAGGGAGATGCCCGAGGACACAGAGTCAGGGTCCTGGAGGCTCGGAGGGGAGCCCAGCGCCACTGGGCTGTGCAGAGACCCGCGGGTGCCTTTTGCGTCATTTTCGCCCCACGGGTGCCTTTTGCGCCACTTTCTTTGTCTTGAATGTACATTTTCCAGTAGTGGCAATTTAATGGATTCCGTTGTTCGCTGTAAGTTATTAAATCTTCTTACTGGGATGCCATGTCATCAGGAGCCTCCGGGGCACTTAGCTCCTCTCTGGTTCAGGACGTCACAGATCTTTAGCTTGCGTGTCCATGCTTTCCCACCTTGGGTTGTGGCCAAATGGCTGGGCTTGGAGAGCAGAGCACCAGGACTGAGCGCAGGACCCTACCAGATCGGAGCAGGAAGCAGGCCCGAAGCACGGCAGGTCCCAGGACTGACGGACGCCTTCCCGCTGAGCGCCCCTTTCAGGGCGCTTGGAATCCCCCAGGCAGATAACAACTCTGCCCTATTTATTACGACACAGAGGAGGAGAGCCTGGCCACACGCTCAACAGAATGTTTGGGGGCATTCATTCATACGAATGAACTGCCACTGACACTCAAAACAGTGTGGACGAATGACTCTCAAAACCGTCAGGCTGAGCAAAACGGAGGGCTTCCCAGGCGACGCTAGTGGAAAAGCATCCTCAGGCGATGCAGGGGACCCGAGCACGGCCCTGGGTCAGGGAGGGGCCCTGGAGGAAAGGGCAAGCCGCTCCCGTGTTCCTGCCGGAAAGTCCACGGGCAGAGGAGTCTGAGAGGCTACAGCCCATGGGGTCGCAAAGAGTCAGACACGGTGGAGCGGCTGAGCATGCACGCACACGGTCCAGCAGCTCAGTCGCTCCGTCCTGTCCGACTCTTTGACACCCCATGAATCGCAGCACGCCAGGCCTCCCTGTTCATCACCAACTCCCAGAGTCCATCGAGTCAGTGATGCCATCCAGCCATCTCACCCTCTGTCGTCCCCTTCTCCTCCTGCCCCCAATCCCTCCCAGCGTCAGAGTCTTTTCCAATGAGTCAACTCTTGGCATCAGGTGGCCAAAGTACTGGAGTTTCAGCTTCAGCATCATTCCTTCCAAAGAAATCCCAGGGCTGATCTCCTTCAGAATGGACTGGTTGGATCTCCTTGCAGTCCAAGGGACTCTCAAGAGTCTTCTCCAACACCACAGTTCAAAAGCACCAATTCTTCGGCGCTCAGCCTTCTTCACAGTCCAACTCTCACACCCATACATGACTACTGGAAAAACCATAGCCTTGACTAGACAGATGTTTGTTGGCAAAGCATTATCTCTGTTTTTGAATATATATGTGTGTATATATATATATATATGTTTGCTGAATTCAACTGAAATGTATTATGGCTTATTGAGGGTTCACATTGGAATATGTACCTGTCAGTTTAATTAATTGCCTTGACCATATCCGTCTACTTAATCTGTCAGTTCCTTGAATGTCAAGAGAGATAAGAAGTGGCCATTCATGTTATCTCATGGCAGAGATTAGTGACAATGTTATGCCCCTTGATTGTTTATATTTTTAAATTACTTCTTATTTAAAGAAGTGTCAATGACAAATAGAGAATGAAGTGAACACGCCACTTAGTGGCTTTTGCAGCGTGGTTGTTTAGTGACATTTGATCATCAGCATTGACAGTGTTTACAAAGAGCAGATTCCACCTGTGAGCCCCTTCAGAATAGGATACCGAGGATTACCCGGCTTTTAGTGCCCTCAGAATCCAGCCCCCCTGAGACTGTCTTCAGATGTTGGGCTCAGAGTATACACAGATTCCCTGCACTAATTTGCAAAAGAACTTGTAAAATTGCTCAGAAAACACTAGGTACATTAGGAGTCACTTGAGGCAGTATTTTCCTGGAGAAGGAGCTTAAGGCCCGGGTCCCTTTGGAAATTCTTATTTCACAGGAATGTAAACTACAAGGAATGCAGACCTGAGAAAGGAAGAATCTGTGGAATCCTGATACCAGAATACACAGCAGACACTTGACTGGACCCCTTGAATTGCATGCGCACACTCAGAGCACAGAATACTCACTGTCTCTGCTAATCATTCTGCGGCACCATCTGCTTCACAGCCACCGAGTTTTCAAGTCGTACATGGACAGCCTTACTTTAGAGCATCTTTGGGGTTATTGGACCCATATCTAATGTGAGCGTGGGTGTGTGCGTGCAAACTTCCTCACACCAGAAAGTAACTCTTGTGTGTCTGAGAATTCATCTCAATCCTGATAGTATCTCTGCAGAGACAGCATCGAATTCCATGGATAAAAGGCTCAGTCCCACAAGACCACCCTCTATGTCAGACGCCAACTGCAAGCCCAGCTTGTCCCCGTGCTGCTGAGTTACTAGCTGTAAATCAGAGGTCCCCACGCCCCTGTCCTTGGGGTTGATTGATTTGCTAGAATGGCTCACAGAACTCAGGAAACCCATTTACTCAAGAGATGACCAATTTATTACAAAGGATATTAGAAGATACTAATCAAGAGCTGGATGAAAGATACACATGGCAAGGTTCCAAGCAGCACCTGGAGCTCTTGGCCCCGCGTGGTGGCAGTGGTTTGGTTACCCAGCCTGGAAGCTCTCTGAACCCCCTCCATTTGGCTATTACAGAGGCTTTATTACATAAGCATGATTGATGAACTCAGCATCCAGTCCCTTTCCCCTCCCCAGAAATCAGGACAAGTGGCTGAAAGTTCCAACCCTCTACGTAAACTTGGTTCCCCTGGCAACCAGCTCCCCTCCTTGGGTGCTTTCCAAAAGTCACCTCATTAACATACACCCGATGTGATAGAAACGGGCTGGGCTTGTTGTGAATAACAAGATGAGCGCTTCGCCTATTCTCTGAAGTGAGTCAGGAACCGAAGATGAGAGACCAAACACGGTTGCACCTGGGGATGGGGGGAGGCCAGTTTCGGGAGCCCCCAAAGACACCAAAATCCACAGATTCTCAGGTCCCTTAAATAAAAAGTGCTGTGAATACAGCGAGCCCTCCATATCCTCAGAGTCAGCCAACTGTAGATGGAAAATTTGACAGAATCCAAAGATGCAAAACATGCAGGTATGTGGATATAGATGCTCCCATTGCTTTTATTGCTCAGGAAATTCCACCAGGATTGGGAGCTGCTTTGTCCAAATATATGAGAAATATTATTTTGGGCATTTGAAAATATATATATATAATAAATCACAGCATCGTTGAGCATAATTGTCCACAGCCAGCCTCCCCTCTAAGCCCTTCCATGCCCTCCATAATCACCTATTTCTCCTGCCGGTATCCACTGACTTCTTACTATGAATGTGCATAGCATTTTGGTTGTCCTGACCTGGGGGGGCAACTGGTAGGTAAAGGCCAGGGAAGATGCTAAACATCCTAACCGGCACAGGACAGTCTCCCCACACCCAACAAAAAATAACCCATCCACAATGTCAGAAGGACCAAGGCTGAGAATCTGGTCCAGAAGAAGAGAGCTGGGACTTTGCCGAGTTTCTGGGACAAGTCACAGGCCTGTTACGTGTCTGCTTTGCTAATGATATAGACAGATATTCAGACTGAAATAGTTTACACTTATTTCACTTTTTTATTTATTGGCCATGCACAGGGCTTGAGGGGTCTTAGCTCCCTGATCAGGGATCGAACTTGTGCCCCCTGCATTGGAGGCATAGAGTCCGAAACACTGGGCCACTGGGGAAGACCCAGCTTTCGCTTTAATATGCCGCCTGCAGCAAAGGCATGATGAGGCCGGGCAGCTGTTTCCTGCCGGCATCCAGCCCCACTGGATCCAGGGTAATTCAAAGCGGGGACGGCGTAGCAAGGAAAAGCTTATTTAATTAGAAATATAAAAGAAATTAAGAAGAAATAGTATAGTAGGAAAATTTAGTGGAGAAAAGAGGCTGAATAGCTTGATTTACATGGAAAACTAATAAAATCTCAGGAGAAGAGATCTGTACCATCTACGTTGGGCCACCGGTGCCTATTTGAATAGTGGAGGGCACCCCGCCTTGGGCTCTCTCTCTCATGGATCTTAGAAGCCAGGGCAAGTAAGTAGACATGGCGAGCCTCCACATCCCAGATGGGGATTCAGCCAGAAAATAAAGAAGACACGGGGAAACCAGTCTTTCCAGTGACCAGCCCTTCCTCTATTGTCCGGAAAGGCCTTATATACCTTTCGGTTTTACATAGAGATCAATGGATAATACAAAACTATGCAGTGTTAGCAGCCCTGACTCTTATCGAGAGCAGGCTTTCTCTCTGCATACCTAGTTGTATACACAAGTCTTAGGTGATTTACATCATCTTATGGCCAGAAGGCCAATTAACATTTTATGGTCCTTTTCTGATAAGGGTTTGTCAACCAGAAGACTTATTTGTCTTAAAAGTGTTGTTCTTCTCAAAGTCTGGTGCCAGTCTCAGAAGGCACTAAATAAAGTTACATTCTTACATAGCAAAGACACAACAATTTATAACAATGAAAGAAGTACGGTGATTTATAACAAAAGGAAAAGTAATTAACTCAAAAGTCTAGTGTTGCTAACACCAAAACTACTATATTCCCTTTTCTATATCCCAATTACATTGATTAATATCCTTCAGGTGCCTAAAAGATAAAGAATATGGAGGCCTGGCAGCAGTCATTGACTCAACAGTGAAAGCCATCACCAATATAAATTTCAGCTTTTTAGAAAAGGCTCTGTATCTCTAAGATGCTCTAAGCTTTGTGCCTTTCACGGTTGGGGGGCTGTAAACAATTCACAAGCTGCAAAAAGTCCGGGAAACCTGTCAGGCAAGTTAGAGAGCCATCAAAGGGGTTTGAGCTGAAACATTCCTTTCATATGCAGGAGACTGAAGCCCTGAGTTAACTTTTTCCAGAGAATGTTAGGAGAGTGGAAAACACAGTACAATAAGGCAGGCAGACTCTGGTTTTGGGGGTAGATGTTCAGGAAAACCCAGGGGGAACCCCTGAAGCCAGATCACGCCTTTGCGTTTTGTCAGGCTTCCTTCCTCATGACCTTTGCCACAGGCGGGATTCCTCACGCTGGCTCCCGGCAGTTTCCTGCCTCCAGTTATTGAAAACTACCAACAAGCATCTTTTTTTTTTTTTTAAATTGGCCAAGTTGTCTCCGGTTGGTTTGCATGACCTACTACAAATTATCCCTGGTCTCCTGGACCATGCCCTGCTCTGGTTTACACTGTCATTGATTCAAGAGGCTAAAAAGAGAATGGGAAAAAAAACTCAGGAGTCAATATCACATCCTGTGATGCAGCTGCTGGATTTGGGCAATCTCCCCAGGATTCTATTATAAATGCTTCAATAGTCTATTTTCTTATTTTATAGAACCCTAAATTACACATAGAAATAATTTCAAGTACTGTATTTAACTTTAATCTGGTTATTTTAAAAGTAACATACCAGTTGCTTAAATTAAACAGATATTTTATCCAACTGGGGTTCCTACTAATTATGCTGTTGCTCTTATTAAAAATTACTCACTGCAGCATCCATTCCAACTTCCGTAAAACAATGAGAAGGCCTGCTCTCATGTTTTTATTTTTAGAATGAGCTGTGAGACAAAGAGAATGCTTGAATATGTCCTATTAAAACAAGAATTTTATCTTGAAGAGGTAAATTTATGGATGCTGCAAACCTAGATTTAAACACGTCAAGTCTTTTAAACTGAATGACTGACTTATGATCTCTGTAAAAACCACTCATAGAAGCCACAGAGTTAATTTAATATTTACAAGTCTGTTTCTTTACAGCAGCTGACCTGGGGACTGGTTTTCACTTGGGGGAAAGTGTTAATATCAAGCCACAAAGCCAACATTCAGTAAGCTCCTTGAAAGTCTGGGCTGGCAGGGATACTTAGGAATACTTTAGCTAAGCCCTTCCTCCTCTAGGCAGGGAAGTTAAGGCCCAGAGATGGACATGCCCTGGACACAGCAAGTAAAGCTACAAATGTCTGAGGAGGACAGACGCCTAAAATGACTCCCCACGTGTTCCATTCTTGCTGCTGTTCAGCCGCTCAGTCCTGTCTGACTCTTGGCAACCCCATGGACTGCAGCACTCCAGGCTTTCCGGTCCTTAACCATCTCCCAGAGTTCACTCAGATTCACTTGCATTGCGTCGATAATGCCATCCAACCATCCAAGAGTTACGGCCTTATCCAGTCCTCTCCTCTGTAAATGTGACAGGATCACTCCCATGACTGGTTTGAGAGTTATGGAAAAAGTGAAAGGATTTTGTAGGTTTGGCTTGATATTAACACTTTCCCCCAAGTGAAAACCAGTCCCCAGGTCAGCTGCTGTAAAGAAACAGACTTGTAAATATTAAATTAACTCTGTGGCTTCTATGAGTGGTTTTTACAGAGATCATAAGTCAGTCATTCAGTTTAAAAGACTTGACGTGTTTAAATCTAGGTTTGCAGCATCCATAAATTTACCTCTTCAAGATAAAATTCTTGTTTTAATAGGACATATTCAAGCATTCTCTTTGTCTCACAGCTCATTCTAAAAATAAAAACATGAGAGCAGGCCTTCTCATTGTTTTACGGAAGTTGGAATGGATGCTGCAGTGAGTAATTTTTAATAAGAGCAACAGCTGTCTCTTATACACATCTCCAGTTAATCAAAAGGGAGGTTGTCCTGGCGGAGGGGGCGTCCAGCGGTCAGAGACTGGAAGCATCAGGCTGTCTTGTGTCAGACTCGGGGCAGAAACTCCATGCTGTGAGAGGCGCAAGGGGGCACCTGGCAGCCTCTAAGCGCTCCAGGCATCAGTCCTACAGCTGCAAGGAGCTGGACTCTTCCACCCACCAGGGCTTGCAGAGGACCCAAGCCTTAGATGGGAAGGCAGTCACAGTCAGCACCTTGATTTCACCCTGAGAAGCTGAACAGAAGGCCCAGCTAAGGCACCCAGACCCCTGACTCCTGAAGGCACGCTGAGTTGCTTCAGTCATGCCCGGCTTGTTGAGACCACACAGACTGGAGCCCACCGGCTCCTCTGTCCACAGGATTCTCCAGACGAGAACACTGGAGAGGTTTGCCACTCCCTTCTCTGAGGAAAACGAACATTCAGAAAACGAAGATCATGGCATCTGGTCCCATCACTTCATGGGAAATAGATGGGGAAACAGTGGCAACAGTGTCAGGCTTTATTTTTGGGCTCCAAAATCGCTGCAGATGGTGACTGCAGCCATGAATTTAAAGACGCTTACTTCTTGGAAGAAAAGTTATGACCAACCTAGATAGCATATTCAAAAGCAGAGACATTACTTTGCCGACTAAGGTCCGTCTAGTCAAGGCTATGGTTTTTCCTGTGGTCATGTATGGATGTGAGAGTTGGACTGTGAAGAAGGCTGAGCGCCGAAGAATTGATGCTTTTGAACTGTGGTGTTGGAGAAAACTCCTGAGAGTCCCTTGGACTGCAAGGAGATCCAACCAGTCCATTCTGAAGGAGATCAGCCCTGGGATTTCTTTGGAAGGAATGATGTTAAAGTTGAAACTCCAGTACTTTGGCCACTTCATGCGAAGAGTTGACTCATTGGAAAGGACTCTGATGCTGGGAGGGATTGGGGGCAGGAGGAGAAGGGGACGACCAAGGATGAGATGGCTGGATGGCATCACTGACTTGATGGACGTGAGTCTGAGTGAACTCTGGGAGATGGTGATGGACAGGGAGGCCTGGCGTGCTGCGATTCAAGGGGTCGTGAAGAGTCGGACGCGCCTGAGCGGCTGAACTGCACTGAACTCTCTGAGGGATCTTCCTGGCCCCGAGATCCAACCCGCGTCTCTTGGGTCTCCTGCCTTGGTGGGCAGGAGCTTTACCGCCGGTGCCACCTGGAAAGCCCTGACTCACAGAAGCTATAAAATTTAAAGCATGTGTGCCCTTTTAAGCCATTAAGTTAGTGGTGAGTTGCCCATCATAAAAGACAAATTACAATAACCCTGTCCTATGACATTCCCACACTTAGAACTGCCTCCCTCTCCTCTCTGGGCCAGACCATTCTTAGATTCTTTAACTGGGATGAGATGGATATTTCAGGACACAAATTAACAGAGAAAACCAAAGGGTTCTGGTGTCCTTCCTTTGTCCTTATCCAAAGTCCTGCTAATCCATGCCCTGCCTCCAGCCCTCCACTGAGGACCCTCAGAAGTCCTAAGGCTTCATGCTGATAGATCTTTTGGTCTACAGAGCATCAATAAGAATAATAAGTACAATGAATTAAAATATCCAAATGAATGTAAATCCATGCATTTATACTGATCCTAAAGATAAAATCAAACAAAAATCCTCATTGCTTTTCTTTGCAGGGATTTAGGGAACCAATTCATTAGTTTAAGAATGTTAAGTGTGGTAAAGTAAACAAATATTGTATACTAATGCAAATGTGTGGGATCTAGAAAAAATGGTATAAATGATCTTATTTGCAAAGCAGAAATAGAGACACAGAAGCAGAGAATAAATGTATGGACACCAAGGGGGAAAGAAGAGGGTGGGAGGAACTGGGAGGTGGCTGACACGCGCACACTGTGTATGCTGCCGAGGGCACCCGCGCACAGGAAGCTCTGCTCAGCCCCGCGGCGGCCTGGATGGGGAGGGAGTTCAGGGGGGCAGGTAGCTGTACCTATGGCTGATTCGTGTTGCTGTGCAGTAGAAACTAACAGGACATTGTAAAGCAGCTATACTCCAATAAAAATTAATTAAAATAAAATGCAAAAATATTAAAGAATGAATGTTAAGTAAAGGAGAAAGCATTTATTCCTTCTCTCTTGTGTGGATTGGACCTCAGGGTAACCAAGAGGCTGATAAGGAAATTTCTATTTATAGACTATTCCACTTACTGAACAAGAAAAGAATGATAGAATTCACACATCACTATTTTTAAGACTCGATAAATTAATGAAATTGACAATGATCATCAATGACTGCTAATATCATAAAAAGAGGGGGAAACAGACAATTACTACCTTTCAAAGGTCAGAACACCGCCTATGGAGTCAGTCTGTCAAAAATGGAATCTACAAGGGAACAAGCCTCTAGAGAGCTAGCTACCAATTTGCAAGAAATAGTGAAAGCAGAGGGACATCCACAGCCACCACGAAGAAGCACTGACCGGCCCTCAGCGGGGAAGGTGGCATCGCAAAGAGCCCGGATCCCTTAAAGGCAGCCTGCAGGAGGTGCGGACAGAGGCGCCGAAGAAGGTGCGGATGAAACGACCGCAGTAGGCAAGCTTCCCTGGACTTTGGTTTGAAGACACTGTGCACACGCGCACGCGCACACGCACACACACACGCCCAGGCACGCGCACACGCACACACACGCCCAGGCACGCACACACGCGCACACACACACGCCCAGGCACACGCACACGCACACACACACGCCCAGGCACGCGCACATGCACACACACACGCCCAGGCACGCGCGCCACGCACACACACACGCCCAGGCACGCGCGCCACGCACACACACACACGCCCAGGCACGCGCGCCACGCACACACACACGCCCAGGCACGCGCGCACGCACACACACACGCTCAGGCACGCGCGCACGCACACACACGCCCAGGCGCGCGCGCCACGCACGCACAGTGTCGTCGGGAGGCCGGAGCGCTGCCCGGATGTTTGGCGGGATCGGGAAACACGCGCCACCGCTCTTTGCCAGCCTTCTGTGGCTGCTTCCGGGAAGGACGCCTTGACCTTTAGGATATGCTTGCTGGCGTCCTTTCACCAGCAGGCGGACCCTTCTGTGACCCACCGGCTCCGCTGTCCATGGGAT
This sequence comes from Cephalophus harveyi, assembly GCA_006410635.1. Classification (NCBI taxonomy): domain Eukaryota; kingdom Metazoa; phylum Chordata; class Mammalia; order Artiodactyla; family Bovidae; genus Cephalophus; species Cephalophus harveyi. The sequence continues at coordinate 70,913 of SJYT01057715.1, read as the reverse complement.
TTCCCAGGCACGAATGCTGAGTGGATTGCCCCTTCCTTCCCCAGGGGAGCTTCCCAACCCAGAGATCAAACCCACATCCTGCACTGACGGGTGGATTCTTTACCACTGAGCCGCCTGGGAAGCAGAGATATGCTTAGTGACATAATAACACAACATTTGGGATTTACTTTAAAATACATGTGATGAGAAGTAGGAAATATGGATTGGGTTACAGATGAAACATGACTGACCGTGAGGCGAAAAATACTAGCTGATGGGTGCACAAGTTTATTTAATATGTTTGAAATTTTCCATAATAGCATTTTTAAAAATCAAATGTCACGCTGTACTTATTTTTTTTCCAGTGGCGTTTCATTCTTCTTAGGATAAAAGATCAAACTCCTAGTTCATGCTACAAGGCTTTGAACGCTCTAGCCCTGATCATCACCCCAGCCGCAGCACACCTCACCTCCCTTCCCTCTGTGCTTCGCCTGCCGAGGCTTTTTGTCCCCCAGTATCTCAGGGCATCTGTGTGCTTTCCTTCTGCTGGATCCTTCCTATCCTCCTTCTATTAAACAATGTCACAGCACCATGGACAGCTCAATCAAGGCAATTCCAGTGGCAGCAATTGCATTTACATTTGGTTGAGGATTTTATTAACATGTAACTCCCAATAGGGAACTGGGGTAGATTTGTTCTAGCATCTTATTTGTAAGAAGGTACTTAAATACTAAAGTGTCAACGGAATGGAATAAATAAAATTAGTTGATGACATCCAGTCAATTGTTGGTAAGTAATTTACATGTAAGGTGATACTGAAGGTTAGACACAAATAAATTTTTTAAAAAGAGAGGGGGAGAGAAAATGATGATGCTGGGAAAGCATCTTGTCTTTTTTTTAGAATGAACCTTTCCTATGAGTCTTTGAGGATGGATATCCCATGCTGGGGTGGCGGGCTGGGGGTGGGCGTTGAGAAGCTGGCTCCGCAGCATAGAAACTGCCTGAAACGCAGGAGGTGCCGGAGACTCAGGCTCTGTCCCTGGGCCTGGAAGACCCCCTGGAGAAGGAAATGGTAAGCCACTCCAGGGTTCTTGCCTGAGAAATCCCATGGGCAGAGGAGACTGGCGGGTTAGAGTCCACGGGGTCACAAAGAGTCGGACCCCACTGAGTGACTGAACACGCACACACACCCCAGGCTGAAGCCACCACACCAGGCTCCCCACTTACTCCAGGACAAGAAAGAAAGGTGGCCGGAGGGGTAGTGCTGCTGTGAGTTACATGGCAGACACTCTACGACAGCCAGAGATTCTCAAGAGCCGGCAGCCAGCTGCGATGGCCCATGAAACCAGGAATGGAGCCCAGGTCCACAAACGCCGAGGACTGGCCATCAGAGCTGGATCTCACTTACCTTCCTGCTCTGTGCTTGACAGGAAGCTGAGATGGGCTGGAGAGGGGCCAGCGAGGCCGTGTCAGCTCTCTGGTTGGAAAGTGTCTCCATTTAGCAGAACTGAAATCTGAACCTCTCCCGTCTGCTTTATTCATTACCGCTTATGTGCAGTATGTCCCCTACATTCAGAGAATCCCCGTGTGAATATAAGCCTCTCATGGCATTCTGTCATCTGTACAGAAAGAATACAGGTTTCTGCCCATGAATCAGATGTATTTTAAGCATCTTCTATAAGCAAGGCTACATGAAAGTGACAGCATCGTGCTGGCTCCTTACCTTGAGTGTTGCTGTTTTAGTTGCTAAGTTGTGCTGGACTCTTTTGCAACCGCATGGGCTATAGCCCACTAGGCTTCTTTGTCCATGGGATTTCCCAGGCAAGAAACTGGAATGAGTTGCCATATCCTTCTCCAGGAGGTCTTCCCACCCAGGAATTGAACCTCATGCAGGAAATTTACCGAGAAATTAGCAGCAGCTTTATCTGGGTGGTGTAGGTGTTTTTCTTTGGTATTGTTCTTTCTTTTTCACCCAATGTTTTCTACAAAGGACTTTGATTGCTTTCATAATCACAGCCAAAAATAAAAATTATCAAGGGAAAACTGGAAAATACTCCATGGAACATAAGACTCTATTAATGAGAAAACAAAGTTAATAATAGCATTGTCATAATGAGAAAACTAACTTAAAACAGAGTACCTCATTTTTAACCATTGTAGAAAATTGAAATTCTTTTTAGACACATTGGTTTATCTGCCACTTACTTATCAAAGAGATTTCAGGCATTTGGGAAATTCACTAGGGTTGGGTTTATTTCCACACACTGTCCCCTAAGTTTAGCTAAATGCTTAAACCCAAAAAGTCTCAATGTGCGTGCAGTATACTAGTTCCCTGAATCCCAAGCTAGGAAGTAACAGGGGGTTATTTCAATTACAAATTGTAAAAAAGAACAACAACAAAAGCTTTAGTAGTTATATTCTAACACAAGACTTGCCAATCAAGCAAAACCCCAATCACTCAGTGTTTATCATCTGTTCCTCTACCCACGTGTTCTTTCCGCATGCACTGGCTGAGCCGTGCTGTTGGAAACAGCGTGTTGAGATTCTAAGCACACAGAGATCCCAGCTCTCCAGAATCATCACGTGAACATGGGGCAGGACACCACGAAGCACACGGAAGAGAAAGCACACTTCCTCTCCTCCAGTCGTCTTATGAGCTAATACACGAACGAAGGAAAAGGGCCAGCAGTAGTGGCTGGTTGGAACGCAGCTATGGAATTCCAAAAGGAAAATGATTTATGAATTGAACGAGAGACAATGACCCAGGAATTCCAGCCAAGTGGGGCGTATTGCCAAATTACCAGGAAGCTGCTGATTTAAACCAGATCAAGTTGCAAGTTCCTCATTCTCAATATACATCTTAGAAGTGATGCCGAATAGAAGGCCGACAGTCACATCCACAGTTGCCTAAGAGCTATGTGACGCTCAAATGCGGGCCCTGTCTCGTTAATAGGCATTGGAGCCGGCAATGCAAAAGTGATACATGCCTGATGGACAGATTCATAATTATTACAGAGAAACTTGCAATTGCCCATAGCCATGCTCAGCCCCTTTGACTTGATATGTTTCTGAGCCAAACAGCATTGCTCTGAAAGTAATGAGTCAGAGTGGATGCAATGGCAAATGTGAGGGTAATGGTTGTCAGTGAAGAGAGGAGGGAGGGAAGAACGGAGAAAGGAAGACTAAATAAAAGTAAGCAAAAAAAAAAAAAAAAACAGAAAAAAAGAATATGTGTCCTACTCTTGTGTGAAAATTGTCAAAACCTTAATTATGTTGAATTGGTTCACAGTGCTCTATAAATCTACTATATTCTGCTACATCTCTGTATATTCATTCTATTAATTTTTGAGAGTTTGATATTGAAATTCCAACTAAAAATCTCAATTTATCTAGTTAAAAATTGTAATATATAGTGGAACTATATGTAACCTTCTGTATTTTCCAAGTTTCTTGTAAATGTGTTATCATACTTTCATAATAGAAAAAAATAGAAATGAAAAATAAATAAAAATTAAGGAAGGAAGCTTTTCCCTAGATCATTAGTTAACAGCCATTTCTGCAAGTTGCAAATGTCTGATCCTCACAGTGCTCTCAAGTTGGTGGCCCTTATTCTGCGGATACCCTAAAGATGTCCTGCTTCTGCCACCGAGGGGGAGCACGAGGGGTCATCATCTGTATGAGTGACGACCACCCGGACGCCGGACGCCCACCTCTCCTCCTGACCCAGCCCGTAGCGTCGGTGCCCGTTCAGTCGCTTCGGTCGTGTCCAGCTCTTGGCGGTACAATGGCCCGTAGCCCACCAGGCTCTTCTTTCAGTGGGATTCTCCAGGCTAGAATACTGGAGTGGGGTGCCATGCCCTCCCCCAAGGATCTTCCTGACCAGGGAACCAACCTGCATCTCAAGTTTCCTGCATTGGCAGAGGGGTTCTTTGTCACTTGCGCCACCCAGGAAACCCCAGCCTACAGCAGAGACTCTCCAACCAAGAGCCCAGAGCCAGCAGCAGCAGCTGTATCTGCATTTGTTGGAAAGGCACGTTTCCAGGCTCCATCTCAGAGCTATTAACTGAGAAACTCTGGGGTCAGGGTCCCACAGTCTCTTCAACAACTCCTTCGAGTGACCCTGATACTCAGGAAAGTATGAGACTCAGATCCTGGAACTTCTGCCAGGCTGAGCGTGGCCCCAAGGCACTGTCCGCTATCGGCTGTGACTTTGCTGCCGGAGGAACAGGTGGAAGGGTCCGTGTCATCTGCCAATACGCAGCTCAAAGATCCCTCGCCACAGTGACGTGCCAGCAACTCAGCTCCCGGGCACAGGGTCGCAGAAATTCCCACATGGGTCCAGAGGGGCCATGTATAATAATTCTCACTGCAGAAGGTTAGGGATTGATCTGTGTGTCCATCACTGGTGGAGATAAAATGTAAAATGAAAATGTAAGAAAGCAACATAGATGGAGTGTAAATCCCTAGTATAGAAGAAGCAAAGGTTAAGTCAGAAAAAAGAACAATATTGATCACCTTGTCTTATTAGATATTAACCACCTATATTTGATAGAGGGCTAGCTCACATCGAGGAATATCAAGTAAAAATGCAGGCATGCTCAACAATACTAGTTTTGCAAGGACACGTGTAAACACAAGGATTCAAGTTACACACCTTTGAATGGGCGCCCAGGAGCTGAGCAGGCAGTCGAGTGGGAGGGAACCACAGAGGTGAAATGATGAATGAATGAACAACAGACAGTTAAACAACAAAAGAAAAGCCCTCTAAGGACCACTGACAAGAACATGCCACCATCTGAGCAAGGTGACCAGCGCAGCGGAGGAGAGGGAGAGGGAGACAGAGAGGGACTCCGCACCTTTCCCACGCCACACACACAGATTCTGTGTCAGAATTTGGGTCCATTAACCCATTGCCTTATTCAAAAGCCTAGCTGTCTCCTTTTAAATGCTGCCTTTGATGAAGGGCTGGGATCACATAAGCTTTTGCAGGTATGCTTGTCCTCATTCATTGCCCCAGTATTTAGGGGGCATCTAGTAAATTTGTTCTGGGTTACAGAGGAAAGCAAGCCTGGCGCACGGTCTAATGAGAATTCCATGACTCGGTGTTGGAATATTACCTTGTCATCTCCTGTATTAACTACATGAACCACGTGGACAAAGGGCAATCAAACATCCAAAGGCCCTACTGGTCCAGGTGTAGGAGTCATTCTTTCCTCTCTGACAACTAGGAGCCCAGCTGGGCGCTTCGAGTGTCTCTAGAAAGGAGACCTAAAGACAGGAAACAGCAGCTGAGTGCTGGAGGTCACCGCGCACGCCGCTGGCTCTTTTCTGCGCTGTAAGAATGCAAACACTCAGTGGCACACAGCACTCCAGTGACGCGCAGACCGCCCTTGTTCCGGCCGCTGTGGCAAAAATTGATAACCATCGTGAAAATAATCCCTCACTTCTGGATGGCCCTTTACAGCGGAAAAAACATTTTTCCTGTCCTGCTTCATTTGAACCTCACCACAGGCAAAGCACGGCTCGTCAGGCCTGTTTCTTAGGCTCTGAATGTGTTTAAACGCAGTCATTACTTGAGTTTTATCCTTTGCATATTCTGAATGGGTGCACAAGGAATCTCCCCAGCCCTAGGATAAGGCTTTCTACTGGAGGCTGCATTTAAAAACAAAACAAATAAACAAACAATGAAGTAGTTCCCTTCATCTCATCTCAGTTTTTTACTTTTTTTTCTCTCTGTCTCTCCCTACACTTGGTGGTTTAGTTTCTCTGTAGAGTTGGCTTCCATGAGACCCCATGAACCATAGCCCCCCAGGCTCCTGCGTCCATGGGATTTTCCTAGGCAAGATTACTGCAGGGGATTGCTGTTACCTTCTTCGAGGGATCTTCCCAACCCAGGAATCAAACCTGGGTCTCCCGCATTGCAGGCGGATTCTTTACCCACTGAGCTATGAGACATCCCCACACACATCTACCATACCGCTTACCCACTGAGCTACGAGACATCCCACACACATCTACCATACGCTTATCATCACAGCTAGTCGCCTTTACTTTCCCTCTACCTGAATTGCATAAAACTACTGGTGCTTGAAAACACAGGGGGACTGCGAGTGAGCCTTCCTCATGTACCCCCATCCTGGAGTTCTTACTAAAGGATGTAAAAACTTTGTAGCAGGTGGGGTTTTATGAGACGAATGGCTGTGATTAACATTTCACAAAGGCATTTAATTCGGCAGATCAAAAACAGAACACTCAGAACTTTGATTTGAACTGAGGTTTTCTGGGGTACACAGGACAGCTAGTTGACAATTTTCTTTTTCTTTTCATCTCTTTCGAAACTGCTTGCCATGGCAAAGACTTGTTAGAGAGCAGATGTGTTGCAAAAGTCTGCATCGAGACAAAAGGAATCTGCATTGATTCTCCTCCTGCTGACTTTCTGTGTGAGCTGGTAAAGGAGACTTAATTTATGTGAGCAAGCCTTTCTGGCGTTGACTCAGCCCCTCAGCTGCATCAGACTTGCTCATTTGTCCAAGGACAGAAGCAGCCCTCAGGCACCTGGGTTTTCCAGGGGAGGCAGTGAGAGCCCAGGACAGGACTGAGCATGGAATCAGCCTCGCAGATGACTTAGTCTTGACTATTTTTTTCTTTAACTATTTTTCTTCAATACTTAGGTTTTTAGAAGCTTTCTTATAGGAGTGTAGTTGATTAACAATGTTATGAGTGTCAGGTGTACAGCAAAGTAATTCAGTTATCCAGATACATGTTCCTCAGAGCATTTCTTCCCGTGTAGGCGGTCACACGACACCGAGCAGAGGCCCCTGAGCTGTGCGCAGATCCTTGCTGGTTATCCGTTTTTGCAGTTGCTGCTCTTTTGGTTGTACAGTAGGTCCGTGTTGGGTTCTGGGTTTAGTCACTCAGTAACTTTTGAAACTGTTTGAAACTTAAATAGTGTCCAGCTCTTTGCAGCCTCATAGGCTCTTCGGTCCATGGAATTTGCCAGGCAAGAATACTGGGGTAGGTTGCCGTTTCCTACTGCAGGGGACCTTCCTGACCCAGCGATCAAACCCGCATCTCTCGGGTCTCCTGCCGTGGCCGGAAGGGTCTTCACCACCAGCACCGCCTGGGAGGCCCAGGTCCTTGGTGGTTATGCATTTTAAATGTATCAGTGTGTACATGTCAGCATTTAAGCTTTAAAACAGTCTCAAAAGTAAGTTACATTTGACAATCAATGTGCTGTATTTAATATGATTCTGTTATATTTTTTCCTTCTGTAAAATAAGAAGCTCCTTAAACTGAAGGTATGTTTTTAAATAATGATCCATTAGAATAAGAAAAAACTGGCAGCTCCAGTCTTATTATGAGGAGTTAAGACAGAAATCACCTTTTGTTTTGTTTCCCCCGGTGATAACATCCTTTATCAACTGGGCTGGATCACTTTGTTATGTCTTTAGGGGGGACTAGACCTCAAAAGTGGCTTCTATGCTAATTGTGATCAGATTTGTGAATGGCTTAATTATCATCTTTGTCCAAAATGTTTTGATCTTCCTTTCAGGGACTTTAAATCTGCCTGATAAAGTTACCTGATAAAGTCAACTACAATGAAAACGTAAAAACAATTGTATATTACCCAAGTTTCTAATTCTTGTGCTCATAAGCTAAATTCTGGGCTTCCTAGCTGGCACTAATGGTAGAGAACCCATCTTTCAATGCAGGAGACGAGAGATGCCGGCTCGATCCTTGAGTCAGGAAGATCCCCTGGAGGAGGGCGTGGCAACCCGCTCCAGTATTCCTGCCTGGGGAATCCATGGACAGAGGTGCTTGGCAGGCTACAGCCCCCAGGGTCACGCAGAGTAGGACACGACTGAAGTGACTTAACACAGCATACACGGCCCAGGCTAAGCACCTAAACCAGAACACAAAGCCCACGGGAGACCGGTGAACGTAGTCTGAGCCTCGGGAAGAGCTGGCCCGTTGTTCCTCTAGGCAGGAAGGATTGGGTTGGACCTTTATGAATGAGGGGTCTTGAACTAGCGGCTATCTCCCTGTGTCTCCCCCCGCCCCGAGCACCCTGAGCTGAGCCCTGCTGTGCCCTCGGCCTGGACCCCCCGAAGGGGGAGCTCGCGGCCCCCCAGGCCCGTGCCCTCGCCCGCGCCTTCCGTCAGCTCTGGCTGCCTTCCTTGCGTCTCAGCTCAGGCCTCCGCTCTCAGGCGAGCCCGGCTGACCTCCCAGGTCATGGCCCTCCTGACGCTGCCCGTGATGTGCACCGAGGGCTCGGATGATTCCCAGATCAAGGTCTGGCTCCCCTGGGACTACGAGCCCAGGAGGAAAAAGCTGGGCATGTATTTTCAACGCCAGGCACTTGGTCCAAGTTTAACGACTGTTTATTTTCTTTCTGGGGGAGGAAGGTGGCCCACACGACATGCAGGACCCTAGTTCCCAGACCAGGGATTGAGCATGTTCCCTGCCGTGGAAGCACAGAGTCTTAACCCTGAACCACTGGAGGTCCCGAATCGGTAAATGCGTAACGCGCACTTCTGCTGAGACTGCCCAGCCTGTCTCTTTTGCACACACTCACACCGCAAGTTAGCCACCTGTCCCCCTTTCTGAGCTGGGCTATCTGTTACAGACGCTTTGTTAGGGCCGCTGTATACATGGTGAGGATTCGAGACGACACGGCCGTGAGAAGCACCAGCGGCTGCGGGCGGACGGCGCCTGGGCCCGCGGGCTGGCCCGCTGGCGGTGCCACTCAAGCCTCCGACTCGGCAAAACACCAACGGCCACCCCCGCCCCTGCACCCTGGAGCTGTCTTGGGAGCAGTTGAAACTGGGACCATCAAAACTGCGAATGCTACAGATCACGGAAACTTCAGAATATTTTAAACTGTAGTACCTATGACTGGCAGAAAGGTTGGTTCGTTTGGGGAAATAATCATTACTATTTTCATACGACAGGCTTTGGATCGTTCTTCGAATCTTCTATGTCATATAGGATGCCATCTCTTTCCTCCAGAAATATTTTACATCCCAACAATATCCACAAGATTATGGTTGCTCAGCGGTAAGGGGTCCACTTGCCAGGCAGGAAACTCGTCTGCCAAGCAGAAGACGCAGGTTTGACCCCTGGGTTGGGAAGATCCCGTGGAAACGGAAATGGCAGCCCCCTCCAGTGCCGTATGGATGCACTGTAAGTCTCCTTCCAGCTGTTGATGAACATTTGGGTTGTTTGTAGTTTTGGTGATTATAAATATAGCTATAGTAATAGCCCATGTGTAAGTTTTGGTGGAGCATATTTCTTCTTTCAGAAAAACTCTTCGGGTGGGATTTCTGGGTCTTATGATAAATATATGTTTAATTTTTTTTTTAAATTAAACTTTTCGCCAGAGTCAATGCAACATCTTACATTCCCACTGACAGAGTTTATAACCTCCAGCTGCTCAAAATTCCTCCAACAATTAACATAGCCGTATTACTCTCATTATTTCGCTAATTTAAAGGTTGTGCTTTTTATTTTCATTTCTCTGTTGACTCTTGATACTGAGCAACTTCCTTTTTGCTTCTTGATCATCTATCTTAGTTTGCAAAGTGCCTATTCCGATCTTTTGCTTATTCTTTTTTGAGTTATTTGTCTGCTTGTTACTGTGTTGTAAGGCATTTTTTATACATTCTAGGTGGAAGTCCTTTGTCAGTTACATGATTTGCAAGAATTTTCTCCCAATTCAACACTAACCTTTGGTTTTCTTTTGTACTATTTTTCAAAAAGCAAAAGTTTTAATTGTAATGAAATGCACTTTGTCAATTAAAAACTAAATTTGGTGCTCTTTGTGTTCTCTAAGTGTTTTTAAACGTGTTTTCCACATTTTTAGAATAATGGAAACATGTTAGATCCTCCCCCCGCTTCCTCATGCAGCCTCGTGTCCTCAATGATCTGTTGCTCTCCTCCCTGGCTGCAAGTGCTTCATTAACCTTGAGGACACTCGCCCACATCATCCCTGGGCCCTGGCCAAAGAGAGCCTGCTCTCTTACAGGATCTGATTTGTTTCCCACTGAAGCTCCCAGAGATATATCTGGGTTTCTGATTTCTTAAAATGAAGCACCAAATTAAATTCAGCTACAGAGCTTTTGTCATTGTGATTTCTCTTAGCAAAGAGGGAAAAGTCAGTAACTACATTGAAAAGTCATATATCTTTTCAACCTGCCATTTCCAAAGAAATATTTTTGAAGAAAGAAGCTACCAGCCTCCATTCATAGGGATAGGTACATTTTTCAGTGCATCTCCAGGCCTATCACACTGTAATAGTAAGTTTTTTCTAATTGACTAATGGACAGAAAAGGTATGGACCTAACAGAAGCAGAAGCTATTAAGAAGAGGTGGCAAGAATACACAGAAGAACTGTACAAAAAAGATCTTCATGACCCAGATAATCACAATGGTGTGATAACTCACCTAGAGCCAGACATCCTGGAATGTGAAGTCAAGTGGGCCTTAGAAAGCATCACTACAAAGCTAGTGGAGGTGATGGATTTCTAGTTGAGCTATTTCAAATCCTAAAAGTTGATTCTGTGAAAGTGCTACACTCAATATGCCAGCAAATTTGGAAAACTCAGCAATGGCTGCAGGACTAGAAAAGGTCAGTTTTCATTCCAATCCCTAAGAAAGGCAATGCCAAAGAATGCTCAAACTACCACACAATTGCACTCATCTCACATGCTAGCAAAGTGATGCTCAAAATTCTTCAGTCCAGGCTTCAACAGTACATGAACTATGAACTTCCAGATGTTCAAGGTGGATTTAGAAAAGGGGCAGAGGAATTAGAGATCAAATTGCCAACATCCACTGGATCATGGAAAAAGCAAGAGTTCCAGAAAAATATCTACTTGCTTTATTGACTATGCCAAAGCCTTTGACTGTGTGGATCACAATAAACTGTGAAAAATTCTTAAAGAGATGGGAACACCAGACCATCTGACATGTCCCCTGAGAAATCTGTATGCAGGTCAAGAAGCAACAGTTAGAACGTGGACATGGAATAACAGACTGGTTCCAAATTGGGAAAGAAGTATATCAAGGCTGTATATTGTCACCCTGCTTATTTAACTTATATGCAGAGTACATCATGAGAAACGCTGGGCTGGAGGAAGCACAAGCTGGAATCAAGATTGCTGGGAGAAATATCAATAACCTCAGATATGGAGATGACACCACCTTTATGGCAGAAAGTGAAGAGGAACTAAAAAGCCTCTTGATGAAAGTGAAAGAGGAGAGTGAAAAAGTTGGCTTAAAACTCAACATTCAGAAAACTAAGACCATGGCTTCTGGTCCCATCACTTCATGGGATATAGATATTAAAAAGCAGAGACATTACTTTGCCAACAAAGATCCATCTAGTCAAAGCTATGGTTTTTCCAGGAGTCATGTACAGATGTGAGAGTTGGACTATAAAGAAAGCTGAGCACCGAAGAATTGATGTTTTGGAACTGTGGTGTTGGAGAAGACTCTTGAGAGTCCCTTGGACTGCAAGGAGATCCAACCAGTCCATCCTAGAGGAGATCAGTCCTGAATATTCATTGAAAGGACTGATGCTGAAGCTGAAACTCTAATACTTGGGCCACCTGATGGGAAGAGCTGACTCACTGGAAAAGACTCTCATGCTGGGAAAGATTGAAGGTGGGAAGAGAAGGGGATGACAGAGGATGAGATGATTGGATGGCATCACCGACTCAATGGATATGAGTTTGAGTAAACTCCAGGAGTTGGTGATGGACAGGGAGGTCTGGCATGCTGCAGTCTATGGGGTCGCAAAGATTCAGACACGACTGAGTGACTGAACTGAGCTTAATGTTTCCAAATGATTTAGACCAGTTATGCCTTTGTAGAAGTTAAGTGTTACAGTGTAAGTTGCAATTGTGTTACAATTCTGGAGATTGTCATTGGAATAACTGCCCATCCTCCTTAACCAAAGTAGCAGGAGATGCAAACTGCCATAGCTGATCTGCAAACAGCACTGAAAAAATTATTTAACATAAGTAAATCATGTGTACTAGGAAAATACTGTGCGAATATCAGCAGAAATGCTTTCCAAGCTTGCCAGTGATCCATTTCTGTTCTTTTGACTAAATCCCTGCATGACTGTCTGTTTTCTAACATTTTAATATGGGGATTTTTTTCTTTTAAGAAAACAGAAAGATAGTATTTAAGGCTGGTCTTTCTATTTTACAAATGAAAATTAGAAATACATCTCAAGGGTATTCTGTTATATAAATATTTTAAATCACAAGGGCCAGAGGGGATATATGTATACTTACATGTGATTCACATTGTAGGTGAATCACAGAAACCAGCACAACATTGTAAAGCAATTATCTTTCAATTAAAAATAAATTTGAAAAATAAAAATAATACAAATGAATCTATACACACAGAAAAAAAAACCACATTAGGTGTAGATTGTATTATATTTCATGGGGGTTGATTTATAAAGCAAAACTACCCCAAAACAGGTAGATTTTTTAAATGAGCTTTTAAAATTTCCTTATAGAAGTACTGTGTTTCTATCTGCAGATATTTCTGCCTCCAAGCAACAGATTCGCTGCTCCTCCCTCTCAGAGTGGACCAGGCATAGTGACTGTTTGCTGGGAGTGGAGTGTGGAGAAAGTGGCAGGTCCTCCTTCCCACAAGGGATAAAGGCCAGCATCACCAGAGGTGTCTCTGGGTGTCGTGCACACCTCGTCTGATGTGCCAAGCGGGACACTCCTTTGCTTTTCTTCCTCCCAACCTACGAGCTCAGTCAAATCATAAAATCATCAGAAAGGCTCAGACTGGAGGGCATCCTTCAGGACACAATCCTGTATCCTCAAGGCTCTCACGGGTCAGGAAAAATAAAGAAAAACTGAGAAATTGTTACAGACCAGAGAGGACGGAGGAGATGTAACAACGGAAGGCCAGGAGGTACTTGGATTGAACCCTAGAACAGAGAGAGGACATTAATGGGAAAAAAAATGGTGAAAGAAAAAAGTCTGGATTCCTGGACTTTAGAATTTTGTTGAAAATGAATTTATCAGTAGGAAATTGTGCTTTTGCTATTAACTAAAACCTCATAACTTCTGGGAGCATAAGGCATGAGTCACATCCCACTGCCAGTAAGTTTTATTCTGCTCACTTTATTTTCACACCAAGGCTGCAATAAAAATATCTCAACACCCTCTCGGTAAACACGGTGATTGGAAAACGGAAACACGAGGCCGTGGTCTCCTTTGTTGGAAAGCTGACTGCACGTCCAGAAACAGTCCTCAAAGACCAAGTAATTTTCCTCCTTGCTGGATAATTTTGAAAATGAAATGAAGAGCTGAGAACTTAAAAGAAAAAAAGGGCTCAGTATGAATTCAGGCAAGAACAGTGTACTGGGTGGTGGTGGATACGGACTAGAGATGAGATCCAGATCTCGCTGAAGGGGAAATCCTCAACACATTGTAGGTGACACAGGAAAGGGTGAACATATCCACCGCGTGCCGTATTCTAGACACTCTGTTTTTTGTCTTCTGAAAAGCTCAAGGGACTTGGCTGGTGGTCCAGGGCTGGAGCTTCAACATCCAGTGCCAAGGGATGCAGGTTCAATCCCTGGTCAGGGAGCCAGGACCCCACATGTCTCGCAGCCAAAGAAAACCAAGAGGCAATATTGTGGCAAAATCAGTGGAGACTTTGAAAATGGTTCATAGCAACAACAAAGATTTAAAAAGTAAAAATAATAAGAGGTTTTAAATTAAAAACCCAAAAACCAATGCTGTAGATTTCATTACTCCATGGCACAGATTTAAAAATGAGCTTCAGTGAGATGGGTTAACTTTCCCATGTTGTTACCTTGTAAATCTGAGATTCGAACTATGATCAGACTCCAACAATGCATACTGTTTACCGAAATATCCCCCAAAGTTGGTCATTCACAGCGACCAAGATACCTGTGTACCATCTACACGGTCCTTTTCTTAAACTTATCTGAACCGCTTGCTTTTTAATTGAAACATTCACTAAAGTGAATGCATGAGGCAGTGAGCGTGGGTGTGCTTTTGTGCACGCGTGGACTCAGCGCTACATAAGCTACCAAAGCAGAAAAAGAGCGGGATTTCTGAGACACCGTGAGCCCTTTATAACCAGCAAGTGCTACAAAGGGCGATCGCTCTGAGAGGCGGGCGCAGAAGGGGGGCAGGGCAGGGCAGGTCACGGGGTGGAGGAGATGCTGGCGACCAGGAGCCGCGACGCGCGTCTGCAGCGAGGTGCACGCCGAGGATCGCCCGCCTTTGGACAGCAGCCGCCTTGATCCTGGGATGCAGTGAGGTCGGCCCCTGACAGGGAGAGCTGTGCGGCTGCGCGCCCTCCCAGGCCCGTTACACTCTGTCCCGTCCCAGCAGGCACCGAAGGAAGGAGACGCCCCAGGTGCCCCTCACAGTCAGCTCCCGGTTGTCACTCCACTGGGACCATCACCGGGACGCGGGTGCTCCGATTTTTCCAGCGCCTCCTGGCACCGGCGGCGTCGATCAATCGGAGGCCCGGGCCCGCCTCGCGGCCTGGACGGTCAGCGCGCAGCGCGCAGGGGCGCCGGGCCGGGCGGCGCTTCCTCCCCCGCGGACACCGGGCGCGCCGCGGGCCTCGCAGCCTCCTGTCCCCCTCCGCCCGCTCCGCCCAGGCTGAGCCCCGCTCCCCCGCTTTGCCTGCAGCCCCGACGTCACCCCCTGCGGAAGCCCCCGCCGCCCTCGCCAGCTCGGCTGCGACCCCTCTCGGGGGTGACGCCTCGCCCTGTTCTCAGAGCAGAACCGTGGCCACTGACCGCTGGAGACCCCGGATTTCACATCAGAACCGCGGCCACTGCCGGAGACCCCGGATTTCACAGCAGAACCGCGGCCACCGTGCCGGAGACCCCGGATTTCACAGCGGAACCGTGGCCACTGACTGCTGGAGACCCCGGATTTCACAGCGGAACCGCGGCCACCGCTGGAGACCCCGGATTTCACAGCGGAACCGCGGCCACCGCTGGAGACCCCAGATTTCACATCAGAACCGCGGCCACTGCCGGAGACCCCGGATTTCACAGCAGAACCGCGGCCACCGCTGGAGACCCCGGATTTCACAGCAGGACCGCGGCCACCGCTGGAGACCCCAGATTTCACATCAGAACCGCGGCCACTGACTGCTGGAGACCCCGGATTTCACAGCGGAACCGCGGCCACCGCTGGAGACCCCGGATTTCACAGCAGGACCGCGGCCACCGCTGGAGACCCCAGATTTCACATCAGAACCGCGGCCACTCACTGCTGGAGACCCCGGATTTCACAGCGGAACCGCGGCCACCGCTGGAGACCCCGGATTTCACAGCGGAACCGCGGCCACCGCTGGAGACCCCAGATTTCACATCAGAACCGCGGCCACTGCCGGAGACCCCGGATTTCACAGCAGAACCGCGGCCACCGCTGGAGACCCCGGATTTCACAGCGGAACCGCGGCCACCGCTGGAGACCCCGGCTTTCCCGCCTGCTAGCGCTCCTCCGGAGCAGAGGCCACGCTGCTTCCTGTTGCTCCGGGCTTTGGAACAGAGTGTGTATGTGGTAAATGCCTTGGAAAGGCATTTATGAAAATTTCCATACCTTGGAAAGAACTGCCATATACGCAAATGTTCTCTGGAATTTGGATTTCCAAGCAGTTCCAGGACCGGGGACGCTGTGTGAGAACCAGGGCGAGGTTCCCGTGGCTCTCGGGACGCCTCAGTGGAGGGACCGGCCCGACGCCATCGCCCTGCCGCCTGGGCTGCGGAAAGGACAGGTCTCTGTTAATGATCGAAACACATTCGCTAATGAATGCATCTGTGACAGAATCCGAGGCAGTGCTCGTACTAGGATAGTGTCTTAATCCAGTGGGCTGTATAATCAAAATCTGTTTATGTAGAAATATGTCATTTGCAGTAACATGGATGAATCTGGATATCATCACACTAAGTGAAGTGAGACGAACGTGTGATACTATTTGCACGTGGAATCAAAAAACGACACAGATGAACCTATTTACAAAACAGAAATAGATGCACAGACATAGAAAATAAGCCTGTGGCTACTGATGGGGAAGCAGAAGGCAGGTGGAGGGACAAATTGAAATTGGTATTAACATGCACATATCGCACTACTGCCCACAAAACAAGCCGCGAGGACCGTCTGTGGAGCACAGCGCATCATGCTCAGTGTCCTGCAGTGAAACCCATAAGGGAAAAATTCTGAAAAAGAACACACACACGCACACACACAGGCACAGGTACACGCACACACACACACACATGCACACACACACACACATGCACACACACGCACACACACACGCACACACACACACAGGCACACACACGTGTGTGCTTATGATTGAATCACTTTGCTGTTCATCTGAAACTAGCACAGCATTGCAAACTAACATTGTACATAACACTGTCTGCTGCTGCTGCTGCTGCTGAGTCGCTTCAGTCGTGTCCGACTCTGCGCGACCCCATAGCCGGCACCCCACCAGGCTCCCCCGTCCCTGGGATTCTCCAGGCAAGAACACTGGAGTGGGTTGCCATTTCCTTCTCCAATGCATGAAAGTGAAAAGTGAAAGTGAAGTCGCTCAGCTGTGTCCGACTCTTCGAGCCCACCAGGCTCCTCCGTCCATGGGATTTTCCAGGCAAGAGCACTGGAGTGGGGTGCCATCGCCTTCTTGACTGTGTTAGGCCTGCTAAATGCTGTGGCAGATGTAGACAAACAGAAGCTGGTAATCTAGTGTGCAGAGTAATGACCAGTACCTTGGAAAAGTAACTATATATTCTTTTTTCCAAGAATATATACCTTGTGTATATTCACATATATACAAATTCAATGTGAATAATTTGAATTTCTGAGCAGTCCCAAGATTGGTGGCACTGTTTGAGAATCAGAGAAGAGATGGTACTCTGATCGGGTGGATGTAACCAGTTCACACCAACTGAACAGGACAGTGAGGGATCTAAGGCTGCGTACATGACCTAGTGCTCCGTTGTCCCCCACAGGAGGCTTGGCATGCACAGGCTCACCTTTTGCAGTTGCCACTCTTTGTGGGGGTGCAGGAGGCCAGGGGCTCAGCCTTTCTGAGGGACTCGTGTGTCAGTGAGGCCCTTGGTCTGGTGCTGGGTCTATAGCCTGACCTCAGGGTCACCGTTCTCTGTCTGTCTTCATATGCAGCCATTCTGGGGAAGGGATGAAGCATCCCAGATCTGGGTGACTGCATGGCCAATATTAAAATTACAGTGCTGGAATGTGCAATGGTACAGAGTTCATTTTAAGGGCAGGATTCACTTTAATAGTTTTATAAGTGATTTTAGTCTTTATACAGTCATAAGTGTAGGAAGAAATCATGAAGATCTCTCAGCTTTACTCTGCTCTGTGTGAAAATTTGTATGCTGCACAGCAGGGTTAGCAAACTAAATCTGGCCCTTCATTTGTCTTTGTAAATAAAGTTTTATTGGAACACAACCATACTCATTCCTTTCCATATTTTCTGTGGCTAATTTCATGTTATGATGGCAGAGTGGATTGGTTGTAACAGATACTGTATGATCCACAAAGCTGAAAATAATTTCTATTTTCCCTTAATGAAAAAGACTTGCCAACATCTGCTATGGGAATGTTCTCAAGTTCAGAAGTTTACAAAATTTCATATTGGATCCCAAGAATATTGTGCCAATGTGGAGGTTCACAAGGGGTTAACAAACACAGGTGTGGAAGGTAGGCAAAGAAAGACTCATGGGGAAAGAACTACAGGTGAAATGCTGGTCTAAAATTTGGATGAATCCAAAGAGAAGACCTAAATCACATTAAACATTAGCATGCATTTAAAAAAGAACAAATTAGTTGCAGGTGTAAGAGAGGAAATAGGTCAATGTTGAGGCATAAAATAACCTTCTATTTCATTTGCCTTCCTGCCATTTAAAGGATTGATAGTCCATGTATCAGTCCCAGAATCACAAACGGAAGTATTTGAGCAGGCAGCCTGGATACATCAGACAAAAATATATTTTTGCAAGTGTGACTTCCACATGTTGTCTGCAGTCAATGGGCACTCAGTAATTACTCACAGAATAAAAACTAAATCACTATTATTCAAGTAGATCATCTCTATGCTCACCTGCTATCTCAGGAGAAGTTTGACAGTCGAGTCTGGACAGGCTGGGGTGGGGGAGGCCGTGAGGAGAGGAGAGCAGAGTCTTCAAATTTTAAATAAGAGGGAAACACCCTGTAACTCAGTCCATAAAGGCTCCTTTTAGTATAAAACAAAGGAGATCTCCAAAACAAAATGACCCCTGCAGTTACAGAAGAGCTGCAGAGGAAACATCAAAAGCATTCACAAATACTTCAGAACCTTTTGTTGCGGAGTTCCTCAGCATTAGAGAAAAGCTGTTCCCAACTTGTGCATCTGGGATTGGCACAGTAGCGCTAGCACGCAAACAGCCAGAGCAGGCCAAGTTCAATGCTGAGATCTGGGTAATCGAGGCGAGAAACCGGTGCAAGTGCCGGGACTCGCGCCACGCGCACGGAAGGATCGAGAACTCCCTGAAGACAGCCCTGAAGCTCTGCGTGCAGAAAAGGTCCAAGCAGTGCGGGCTTGGCAGACTGTCTTGGAGTAGAACTGCGTGGGTCAGATCAGAGAAAGATCCAGAAGCATTTGGAAGAATGAAATGAATCAGTAGAAATAGCAGGACTGGGGTGGTTTAGGATGGCACCCTAACCCAACAGTTCTCCAACCCACCTTGGAGTCACCTGGCAGTTTAGAAGAATTCAGTTCAGTTCAGGTCAGTCGCTCAGCCGTGTCTGATTCTTTGCGACCCCATGGATTGCAGCACGCCAGGCCTCCCTGTCCATCACCAACGCCTGGAGCTTGCTCAAACTCATGTCCATCGAGTCAGTGACGCCATCCAACCATCTCATCCTCTGTCGTCCCCTTCTTCTCCTGCCCTCAATCTTTCCCAGCATCAGGGGCTTTTCCAGTGAGTCAGCTCATCCCATCAGGTGGCCAAAGAATTGGAGTTTCAGCTTCAGCATCAGTCCTTCCAATGACTATTCAGGACTGATTTCCTTTAGGATGGACTGGTTGGATCCCCTTGCAGTCCAAGGGAATCTCAAGAGTCTTCTCCAACAGCACAGTTCAAAAGCATCAATTCTTTGGTGCTCAGCTTTCTTTATAGTCCAACTTTCACATTCATACATGAATACAGGAAAAACCATAGCTTTGACTAGATGGACCTTTGTTGGCAAAGTAATGTCTCTGCTTTTTAACATGCTGTACTGACTCCCATATCCCATAAATTCCTTGGTGGCTCAGATGGTAAAGAGTCTGCCTGCAATGCTGGAGGTTTGGTCCCTGGTTTGGGAAGATCCCCTGGAGAATGGAATGGTAACCCGCTCCAGTATTCTTGCCTGGAGAATCCCATGGAGTAAGGAGACTGGTGGGCTACAGTCTGTGGGGTCGCAAAGAGTTAGACACGACTGAGCAACTGACACACATCCTACATCCAGAGATTCAAAGTTAACTGGTCCTGGGTGGAGATTGACTGATATCTGTAAAAACTTCTCAATTGATTCCAATGCACAGTTCAGTTTCAGCTCAGTTCAGTTCAGTTCAGTCACTCAGTTGTGTCTGACTCCATGAATCGCAGCACGCCAGGCCTCCCTGTCCATCACCAACTCCCGGAGTCCACCCAAACCCATGTCCATCGAGTCAATGATGTCATCCAACCATTTCATCCTCTGTCGTCCCCTTCTCCTCCTTTCCCAGCATCAGGGTCTTTTCCAATGAGTCAGCTCTTCGCATCAGGTGGCCAAAGGATTGGAGTTTTAGCCTCAACATCAGTCCATCCAATGAACACCCAGGACTGATCTCCTTTAGGATGGACTGGTTGGATCTCCTTGCAGTCCAAGGGACTCTCAAGAGTCTTCTCCAACACCACAGTTCAAAAGCATCAATTCTTCGGTGCTCAGTTTTCTTTATAGTCCACCTCTCACGTCCATACATGACCACTGGAAAAACCAGTTCAGTTTAAAACCCAAGTGACTTAGCAGCAGCAGCAGCAACCACTTGGTATGGGAGACAGATCATTAACCCAGAGTTCCCCAATCCTGTCATTCTCACAGCACTTTAGAGATTTTTGCCATGAATTACTCATGCTATTGGGCTTCCCAGATGGCACAGTGGTAAAGAATATGTCTGCCAATTTGGAGACGTGTGTTTGATCCCTGGGTTGGGAAGTTCCTCTGGAGGAGGAAATGGCAACCCACTTCAGTATTCTTGCCTAGGAAGTCCCATGGACAGAAGAGCCTCACTGGCTACAGTCCACAGGGTCACAAAGAGTCAGACATGACTGAGCACACACTCACTCTTGCTATTAATGATGGTAATGTTTTTTTTTAATTCATTTTCTAAAACTTTAGACATACTTGAGCTTTATTCTAAGTATCTGGAAAATCACAAGTTTGGTATACTGGTCGTGCTTTTTACTAATACTTATTAAAATATGCAGTGTTAACATAAGTGTGATACCTGTACAAGATGGTTTAAGGTGATTAAAACAATTTAGAAAAGTTAAGTGCATGTTACCTAAAGCCTTCTTGTGTACAGATACCCCCGAATCCACAGCATTAAACAACCACTTCCACAACGGTCTGAAATACCCACCACAGGTTCACCACATTTGGTAATTTGTAGTTTTGCTCATTTATTAGTTTGAATTGTGTCATTGCTGACATAGCGGGTGCTTAGCATAGCGGGTGGGGATAAGGTCCAGAGCAAATGAGAAAGCCCCACCGATCTGAGTCAGTGCAGGATCAACAGTGTTTCATTATACTGTACTCA
Organism: Cephalophus harveyi; assembly: GCA_006410635.1. Taxonomy (NCBI): domain Eukaryota; kingdom Metazoa; phylum Chordata; class Mammalia; order Artiodactyla; family Bovidae; genus Cephalophus; species Cephalophus harveyi. Next base: position 50,048 of record SJYT01057715.1, on the reverse strand, counting down.
GTTTGTTAGGAGCTCGGTCGTGTCTGACTCCTTTTGGCCCCATGGACTGTAGCTTGCCAGGCCCCTCTGTCCTGGAATTCTCCAGACAATTCTCCAGGCAAGAATACCGGTGGCTCAGATGATAAAGAATCTGTCTGCAGTGCAGGAGACCCAGGTTTGATCTCTGGATCAAGAAGACCCCATGGAGAAGAGAATGGATACCCACTCTAGTATTTTTGCCTGAAAAATCCAATGGACAGAGGAATCCCAGGGACAGAGAAGCCTGGTGGGTCACAATCCACTGGGTCACAAAGACTTGGACATGACTGAGCTACTAACACTTTCACTTTCCACTCAATTTTTATGCCATAACACTTACAAAAGTATGTCTTAATAGATTTATGAACAAAATCATATGTTACAATGATATTCCAGAATCTGGGAGCTTCAAGAAGGTCTTGGGGCTTTATCTTTCAGGAAGACAAAGGTGTAGTGATGTAACTAATTTGCTATTGAGAGAAACTAGTTGGTATTGCCATGTAGTCTATTCATAGATACACCCAAAAACAATATTATCTGATGCAAATAAGTGTATTTGTTTAATTATGAGTGATGCTAATTAGTTTTTTTTCCACTGGCTGGAAGATTTCTCTGAACCTTTAACATACAAATGCATTTCGTGAATTTTAAGGAGACTTAGTATATGGAATTTTCCAAGTTTAGTAGAGCAGAATACCCTTTCTCTTTGGACCACTAGATAAGGCTCTCTAGGAATTAGCATTCTCTGGTATATGGTTTGAGAAAAAGCAGTCTACTGTATAACAGCATAACTTATCTCACAGTTACCTCCAGTTACGTAGTCTATACGTGTATTTCAGTTAAATTTGCCCATCAGTTAGGCACATGCACAGTTAATTCTGTTTTGTCCCCTATAGAGTAGAACCCTTTCTTTACAAGTTATGCTTTTTGGAATTCTGAGATGTCTTACGTGGAAACTAAGTACCTGAAGGACTCCTAGGGGGATTATTTGTCTATATGATGTACGCGACTCATCAGAAGTCAAACAATGCTCAGAGCCAAGCCTGATACAGGATTAACAGTTTCACAGAGGGTTTTTAAGCCCCACTTTCACGTATCTGTGGGATTAGCTTCCTATCTGAGCATGTGAAGAGCAACAAAAATTATTCTAAAGCAATTAACTGAAGCAACAGAAAAGGAAAGAGATAAAAGGACAATAATTGTGCAAATCTGTTGAAACAGTTACTCAAAATTGTTCAGACTTTTGTCCTGCTTTTCTCTACTGTACCATGTCTCTGCCAACATTCCTAAAAATTCTTTAAAAACATTGACTTGGAGGGCTTCATGCCATCTCACTATTATGGATGTGCCAAAACATATTTAAAATAATTCCTTACTGTTTAACACTTAGGTTTCCCTTGAAACCACACAAGAAAAAATATTCAGTGGACACTTCTTTGTATAAACTTTTTCAATTCACGGATGTTTGCATGTCTATATGTATCAAGAAGCATTACACTCTGGGGGTTCAATGGTGAGCAAAAAACTGAGAGTCTCTGTGCGTGTGTGTGTGTGTGTGTGTGTGTGTGTGTGTGTGTGTTAGTCGCCAGGTCGTGTCCGACTCAGCGACCCCATGGGCTGCAGCCCGCCAGGCTCCTCTGTCTGGCATTCTCCAGGAAAGGGCACTGGAGTGGGGCTACCATTTCCTTCTCCAGGCCCTGCCCTTGAGTAGTCATAAAACAGTATTTTAAAACCTCAACTTTGAAAGTTTCCTCATGAGAAGAATACCATGGCCCAGGAACTTGAAACAAGAGATTCTTTGGGGGCCAAACCGAGAATAGCTTCTTTAAACATTAAATGCTATTTAAACCGAGGAAGAGGCTGATGTTTTCTGTCCATCTGAGTTCACTTGATTCATATTTTGATTATTTTTAACTTGTCCATCTAGTGGCTCAGACAGTAAAGAATCTGCCTGCAATGCAGGAGACCCAGGTTCAATCCACGGGTAGGGAAGATCACTTGGAGAAGAAAATGGCAACCCACTCCAGCATTCTTGCCTGGAGAATCCCATGGATGGAGGAGCCTGGCAGGCTATAGTCCACAGGGTCACGAAAGAGTCAGACACAATTGAGCCACTAACACTTTCACTTTAATTTACTCAGCAAATGACTTCTTTCCTATTATGGTGATCACTATTTTCTCTCTTCAAAAATTTTGTTCCATTCTTCACTGTAAATGAAAGGCTTTGTCTAAGAATACTGAAGTATATTATTAGCTTACACAAATCTTTGAAGTGTTTTATTTTTCATTAATCTATAGAAAATATCTCTGTTCTGAGCTTGATATTTGTAGAATTGTTTTGTTTTGTTTTTCATTTTGTAGCCCTGATGTTTTTTGTAGTTTCTTTTTCTTTTATTGTTAAAAAATTAAATGCTATTTAAAGCAAAAAAAAAAAAGACTTCATATGGCTGTTGTTGTTGATAATTCCTCAGTTTATTTCGAAGCGAGGGTGTATTGTTCTCACGTAACCACTTGTCATTCTAATAAGCTCGGTAGGAATTGTTAAGAATTATCTGAAGAAGAACTAAAGAGCCTCTTGATGAAAATGAAAGAGGAGAGTGAGAAAGTTGGCTTAAAGCTCAACATTCAGAAAACTAAGATCACGGCATCAGGTTCCATCACTTCATGGCAAATAGAGGGGGAAACAGTGGAAACAGTGGCTGACTTTATTTTTCTGGGCTCCAGAATCACTGCAGATGGTGATTGCAGCCATGAAATTAAAAGACACTTACTCCTTGGAAGGATAACCAACTTTGACAGCATATTAAAAAGCAGAGATGTTACTTTGCCAACAAAGGTCCCATCTAGTCAAGGTTATGGTTTTTCCAGTGGTCATGTATGGATGTGAGAGTTGGACTATAAAGAAAGCTGAGCACTGAAGAACTGATGCTTTTGAACTGTGGTGTTGGAGAAGACTCTTGAGAGTCCCTTGGACTGCAAGGAGATCCAACCAGTCCATCCTAAAGGAGATCAGTCCTGGGTGTTCATTGGAAGGACTGATGTTGAAGCTGAACCTCCAGTCCTTTGGCCACCTGATGAGAAGAGCTGACTCATTGGAAAAGCCCCTGATGCTGGGAAAGATTGGGGGCAGGAGGAGAAGGGGACAACAGAGGATGAGATGTTTGGATGACATCACTGACTCAATGGACATGGGTTTGGGTGGACTCCGGGAGTTGCTGATGGACAAGGAGGCCTGGCGTGCTGTAGTTTATGGGGTCGGAAAGAGTCGGACACGATTGAGGGACTGAACTGAACTGATCTGAACTAGGTACATCACCTTTGGCAAGGAGATTAACCTCAGATTAGTCAGTGGGGTCTCTCACTTGTGTTACTCACAGTGGCTGTCTAGGGAGTGTCCATCCAGATAGTTTTAAAGCTTTCCATTTTGCTTTGGATGTGTGGGGAAAGGGAAGTGCTTTCCATTTTGCTTTGGATGCGTGGGGAAAGGGAAGTGCATTTGTTTGGGGTTACTGGGGATTGCTTTTTCCCATTCTTCACCAACGCCGCGGAAGAGCCTGGGTGAGCCGCAGGGTGGCTTCAGCGTGTGTGTCCTGAGTGGGGCTCTGAGGAGCCTCTGTCTTCATCAGATGATGCGATCTGTCAAGAACACCACCAACCGGTTTCCAGTTTTAGGTGTTTTCAGCCCCATCATAGTTTGTAAATAAGGTCTTGTTAACTTGGTACAAATAGCGCATTTTTGCTGAGACAGGATGGAAAAAAAGATAGGAAACGCTTTCCAATCTGATGAGAGAAGCAATGGACAAAGGAAACCACCACAAGATAGCAGCAGAATACAAATGTGCCGGTTAAACGGCACGGGAACCGGTAAAAGCAAACGCCGCTGGGGGCCAGATCCCGATAACGCAGCGTCCCAGAACGGTTTCTCATTTGCATGAGCACCATCTTATATCTTTTCTCTGAAAGCAAAATCAAGTCTTAAAACATGTCTGCTGGGGAAAATATTAAATTATGGAATCTTTCCACCAGAAGACACCATGGTGAAGAAATAAAAAAAAAATTCAGTTATGTATATTGCCTCTAAAATGACCATGACTGTGAATATGCAAAAGAGAGACTGTCGGTGAACACGCTGATTGCAACAGACAGAAGCCCTGACTGCCCCTTAATAACAATAACGCCTCAAATTGGCGTGTTTCTCTCTGAATTTGCGATGACCCATAAATCATCAAAAGGCTGCTGTTCCGCTTATACTCATTTGTGTTTAGTGTTCCGAGGAGTCAGAGATGGAGACAGGATGTTTTTGTAAAGACAATGATCCAGTGTTTAATGCTTTTCAAATCTCATCCTACTAACAGTATATCTTTCCTAAATAGCTTCCATTTTTACGGCCATTCCATCACCATGAGTCTTGTTGATGAATAGGACTCTTATTTATCACGTGTGTAAATACTCAGGAACTTTCTATAACAGAGGCAGGTGGTTAGGCCTATTCAGCGTCTTTCCTTCATAACTCATGGACCCACCTCAACAGGAGAGGAGGGTTTCTAATTACCAGCACTATATAAACAGTAAGAAATTCTCACAGCAAACCATTTATTCAAATTTTCTAACTGATATCAAAGAAAGAGATACCTGAGCCTCAGTTTTTCTTCTACCCTGGATTTATAGGCTATATTCTCTGGATTTATAGGCTAATTTCTAAAGAAAGCTGAGTGCCAAAGAATGGATGCTTTTGAACTGTGGTGTTGGAGAAGACTCGAGATTCCCTTGGACTGCAAGGAGATCCAACCAGTCCATCCTAAAGGAGATCAGTCCTGGGTGTTCACTGGAAGGATTGATGTTGAAGCTGAAACTCTGATACTTTGGCCACCTGATGCAAACAGCTGACTCATTGGAAAAGCCCCTGATGCTGGGAAAGATTGAGGGCAGAAAGAGAAGGGGACGACAGAGAATGAGATGGTTGGATGGCGTCACCGACTCGATGGACATGAGTTTGAGGAAGCTCTGGGAGCTGGTGATGGACAGGGAGGCATGGCGTGCTGCAGTCCATGGGGTCACAAGGAATTGGGCACAGCTGAGCAACTGAACTGAACTGAACTATCCTTGCAGTCCGTATCATGAAACCACCTAGCCTTGATTTTAGATTTTTCTGGGCCCTAGACCCTAGGTTCTCTAGATACTAGAGAATCGAGTTAGAATACATTTGTTGTTTTACAAACCTCTGGAAAACATATCAGATCTCTTTAAGTGCTTTTGAAATTTACAATTCAAATTTGCTTCAGCTAAACAGGGACTCTTTCACTCACGTCACGGAAAAGTACAAGATGCTCGGAGGCTCGCAGTGCGTCTGGATCTCGGGGGTCAAATGCCGCCCCTGGGTCTGATGCTCCGGCATCTGCCCCTCCTCCAGGCAGCTGTCCTCACCTTCAGATTCCACCTCAAGGAAGACGGCTGCCATCAAACACAGATCTACGGATTCTGAGATTCAAGACCCTCAAAACAGAAAGGGTTCTCCTCATTCCACATTTTGAGGAGATGTCCTGAGTTTCACATGCCCAAGTCTAAACTAGTCCCTGTGACAAGGAGGAAGAAATAATACACCCAAGTCTCGTGGCACGCACTCACCCTTGGAGCTGAGAAGGGGGTCAGTCCCAACTAAACCTCATTAACTGAAAAGATTGGTTTTCCCCCAATAAAGCTGGGTCTACAACTAAAGAAGGGTAAATGAAATTTAAGCAGCAAATAAAATAACAAGCACATAAAAATAAATCAATTAGGGAAATAAAGCAAACACACAAATATGACCACAACTATTTTACCCTTTAAACTCAGAAGAAATGTAAGCCTTCCTTCCACTATTTTCCATTGCAGATAATAAATTGCATCCTTTGTTATCCCACAAAGTAACTCATAAAGGGCTGGTAATACACCAGGTGTTCAGGGAAGAGAATGACCCAGCCCACCAAGTGCTGGTCAATTGCACATTCAGATGTTCAAGTGCGCTGTAGAGTGCAGCCAGACAGAATCCATTTTTCCAGAGCTACGGAAATAGTTTTTATTGTGCTTTGGGTATCACCACAGGTCAGACCTACTCAAGTTTAAATTCTAGTCATTCTCAGAATACCTCAAACTGGGAAAAACATCTCTCTTCGTAAACAAGAAGACCAAACAGAATCAATTTTACCAAGAGAACAAAAGATTGGGACATTTTCTAGTAACCAGTTTAAAGACAGGAGGAAATCTAGCAAATACGAGACCTGAAAAAAAGAGGCAAGACTCACAAGAATGTTGCATCTTGTATATTTGCAGTATAGCCAATTTAAATAGCTCAAAATAACCATTAAACTACAAGTCGAGAGTGTTATAAAACCTTACAACACATATTTTAACTCTACTCTTCATCTATTTCAAACTACTTTATTAACCATTTACTATAGGAAAAACACAGCGCCGGTCCGCTGAGGTCGACACCTCTGCACTGCGTCACTCACAGCCCCGCGTGGAGCGAGCACCCTTCTCACGGGAATGCTAGGAGTCTGGCGTCTGCAGCACGTAGCTTGGGGGGGGAGCTGGGAGGAGGGCGGGGGTCCTGGGAGGAGGGCGAGGGCCTGGGAGGAGGGCAAGGGCCTGGGAGGAGGGCCTGGGGCCTAAGGCGACGCACTGCCCTGGAGCGCCAGCCCAGGGAGGAACTGAGAGAGCCTCCAGCTCGTCTTCCGCCAGTTGAAGAGGAGGAAACAGCTCAGGTCTCCCGAGTGCTTGTGAGGCTGCAGAGACAGCTACTCCCATAAGCGGGTCAGCGCCAACTGCTAAAGACGGCGGCGGCGGTTGCCGTCGTTTCGGGCTTCCCCGCTGGCTCAGATGGTAAAGAATCCACCTGCAACGTGGGAGGCCTGGGGTCGATCCCTGGGTTGGGAAGATCCCCTGGAGGAGGGCTTGTTGTTGTTTAGCCACTACGTCGCATTCAACTCTTTGGGACCCCTTGGACTGTAGCCTACCAGGCTCTTCTGTCCACGGGATTTCTCAGGCAAGAATACTGGAGAGAGTTGCCGTTTCCTTCTCCAGGGGATCCTCCCGATCCAGGTGTTGAACCGGTGTCTCCTGCATTGGTAGGCAGATTCCTTAACCGCTGAGCCACCTGGGACGCCCATAATTATGGTTATCGCTTAGGAAATGAAGGGAAAAGTGAGATTGAGGCTGGTATCAAAAGGAACTTCAAATTTATCTGAAATGTTTTATTTCTAGAAAAAAATGAAAGAGTATCAAAAATTCTTAACAGTGGTCAATTCTGAGTTGTAACAAAACAGCTATTATTTTCTGAACTTTTTAAATCACTCATAAAAATGTTCATAATATTCCCACAAATAAAGGAAGAAGCAACTCTCTGTGCTAAAGCCTGTCCCCGTGAGAGCAGGCACGCGTGGGTTATTACGTCTAGAAGCTATTCTGAGCTTGAAATAGAGGCTGAATAGTTCAGACTTCAGCTCAGTTCAGTTCAGTCCCTCAGTCGTGTCCGACTCTCTGCAGCCCCATGAACCGCAGCAGGCCAGGCCTCCCTGTCCATCACCAAATCCCGGAGTTCACTCAGACTCACATCCATCGAGTCTGAGATGCCATCCAACCATCTCATCCTCTGTTATCCCCTACTCCTCCTGCCCTCAATCTTTCCCAGCATCAGGGTCTTTCCAAATGAGTCAGCTCTTCACATCAGGTGGCCAAAGTATTGGAGTTTCAGGTTCAACATCAGTTCTTCCAATGAACACCCAGGACTGATCTCCTTTAGGATGGACTGGTTGGATCTCCTTGCAGTCCAAGGGACTCTCAAGAGTCTTCTCCGACACCACAGTTCAAAAGCATCAATTCTTCAGAGCTCAGCTTTCTTCACAGTCCAACTCTCACATCCATGCATGACCACAGGAAAAACCATAGCCTTGACTAGATGGGACCTTTGTTGGCAAAGTAAGGTCTCTGCTTTTTAACATGCTGTCTAGGTTGGTCATAACTTTTCTTCCAAGGAGCAAGCATCTTTTAATTTCATGGCTGCAGTCACCATCTGCAGTGATTTTGGAGCCCCCCAAAATAAAGTCTGACACTGTTTCCATTGTTTCCCCATCTATTTCCCATGAAGTGACGGGACCTGAGGCCATGATCTTAGTTTTCTGAATGTTGAGCTTTAAGCCAACTTTTTCATTTTCCTCTTTCACTTCCATCAAGAGGCTCTTTAGTTCTTCTTCACTTTCTGCCATAAGGGTGGTGCCATCTGCATATCTGAGGTTATTGATATTTCTCCCGGCAATCTTGATTCCAGCTTGTGCTTCCTCCAGCCCAGCGTTTCTCATGATGTACTCTGCATATAAGTTAAATAAGCAGGGTAACAATATACAGCCTTGACATACTCCTTTCCCTATTTGGAACCAGTCTGTTGTTCCATGTCCAGTTCTAACTGTTGCAGAGGAAACCCATAAATCTGATCAATTCAGTAAAACTCCTGGTTTGATACACAGAGTGTAAACATTGAGAGTTGGGGCATTTTATGAAATGTTACTGGTTGAAAGTGACTTTTAAGATGATTTCCTTTCTCTGCATGGACTGTGAGAGGGTCTCACGGTGTTTTCATATTTTCTACTTAGAAGGGAAAAGATTCCCAAATCTTAAATCCCCAGACCTGGCCCCTCTCATCTAACTCTAATCCTCATCTCCCGGATCTTTCTACCAGATCAGAGCTCTGAGATGAACCCAGCAGGTCGAGCTCAGTCCCTGGGCGTATGTGTATGCTCCATCACTCAGCTGATGCTGTGGCCCCGCCAGGCTCCTCTCTGGAATTTTCCAGGCTAGAATAGTGAAGCTACTTGCATTTCCTACTCCAGGGGATCTTCCTGGATCGGGGATCGAGCCTCGTCTCCTGTGCTGGCAGACAGATTCGTTACCACTGCGCCCCTGGGAAGGCCTCAGTCCCTGGACCACTTCAGAAAGCAGCCACGGATGCTCGGGGGACGCCGGTGACAGATCGGAGGCCTTTCCCTCCGGCACTGTATTGCGTTAACTTTCTTTGTTTGTTTCCTTTAAATCACAGGGTGACCTGCTTTCAGCTTGGAAGTTATAGCCAGTGACTGAATGAGAACAATACTTTTCATCAAAAATAACAAAAGAGCCAAAGATTCCTCAAAGAGTCCAGGGCACTGAGAAGACAAACACGACATCTGACCATTAAAATTAGAGGCTCAGACTTTCGAAAGCAGATAAACTTTCTGCATTAAAACAAGATTTTTCCCACACTGTGGGAACTGTGCCCGGCTGCTGTATTATTAAATATATTTGGAGTTAGATGCACAGTACATTAATTTGATGGATTATCATGGTATCTAGTTAACTTCATCTTACATTTTACCTTCTAGGCCTGTGTGTTGAAACAGTGATCAAACTCATTTCTCAGTAAATGAGTTCGTGTAAAGAAAGTTCTCCGCCCCAAGGTCTCTTTGGACCCCAAATATAAATTTACATATTGCAGCAGTAAATAAGTACGCAGCAAATTAAGAGAAGACCTAAGTGTTGCTCTTGTCTGGCGCTGGAAGTTAACAGTCTGAGTTTCATGAGAACTGAAAAATCAGCACGAATTGTTTTGAGTGTAAACAGGAGGACACACGAGGCTCCAGTTAGAATAGCTCACATAAATTAGAGAGCATTGCCAGGGGATTGTTGAAGCGAATGATCTGAATAGATCACTAAGATTTTGAAACAAAGCTGGGAAAATATCAGAGATTTATCCACAATAAACTAATTCACAATGAGGAAAGGAAGGATCCCTGAGACGTGTTGATTGATCTTAGAATAGCGACATTTCAGGAGGCAGCTACTCTAACCCACAAAACGTGCTTCCTGTGTGCGACTCAGCCACTCAGTCGTGTCTGGCTCTCTGTGGCCCCGTGGACTGCAACCTGCCAGGCTCCTCTGTCCATGGAATTTTCCAGGCAGGAGTTCTAGAGCGAGCTGCTACTTGCTACTCCAGGGACCTCCCAGCTCAGGGAACGAACCTCTGTCTCCCGCACCTCGTACACTGGCAGCCGGATGCTTTACCGCTGAGCCATCGGGAGGCCCGGTGTACTCCTCACCAGCCATCTGCGAGTCTCTGTGACCATCTGGTCTTTGCTCAAATGTCTCCATCTCTAATCAACCCCTTACTCTCCTGTCACTTTTACCCAATGGCCCTGAGCTTCCTCCTGACATCCTGCAGAACACAGCGGACCCCCTTCTGGGGAGGGCCACTCTTCAATGCTAGGACTCAGCTGGCGTACTCTCTCAGTCTCCACTTAAACAGGTTAAACATCCCCAGTTCCTTCATTGTGTCTGTTGTTTTGTTCTGTTTTGTTCAGTTCACATGGTTTTGCAATGGTCAAAATCCTCTGAACATCATTTTAAACAATCATCTCAAAGAAAAGTCCCAATAGGAAACCGAATACTCAAAGAGCTCCCTGATAGAAACAAATAACACATTAAAAAAAAAATGAAATTTAATCTTGGCTTTAAAAATAAACACCTGAACAAATCCCGTCAGGTATAATTAGATGGGTAAGTAATATATTATATATATATGTATAAATACATGTATAATATACACATATAGATTACATGTGGATGTAGACATGCAGATATATATGTATCCACACACACACACACACACACACACACACACACATATCCATATGAGAGAAACTCCCTTCATTTCTCCTGGAAGGTACACCCAGTTTAAACGTAAGTTCTGGCAAAATTTTTTCATCACTAACCTTGTTAAGAAAGCCCAAAGGCTTCACATTTTCTTGACAGAAAACTGAATGTGAAGATTAGGATTCCATCTTGGGGCATGGGATCTGTGTATGTGGGGGTGTTCTTTCGGGGACGGAGATAATAAAACCGTATGGAGCTCAGTCATGTCTGACTCTTCTCAACCCCATGGACTATAGCCTATGAAGCTCCTCTGTCCAAGGAATTCTCCAGGCAAGGATACTGGAGTGGGTTCTATTTGCTTCTCCAAAACTCTATAGAGGGCAAGGTAAGAATTTAATGCAGCAAATATATATTATGTAGTTAATGTGTACAAACTTGTGGTTGTGAGATACACAAAGGTTCAGTTCAGTTCAGTTCAGTCACTCAGTCGTGTCCAACTCTTTGCGACCCCATGAATCACAGCACGCCAGGCCTCTCTGTCCATCACCAACTCCCGGAGTTCACCCAGACTCACGTCCATTGAGTCAGTGATGCCATCCAGCCATTTCATCCTTGGTCGGACCCTTCTCCTCCTACCCCCAATCCCTCCCAGCATCAGAGTCTTTTCCAATGAGTCAACTCTTCGCATGAGGTGACCAAAGTACTGGAGTTTCAGCTTTAGCATCATTCCCTCCAAAGAAATCCCAGGGTTGATCTTCAGAATGGACTGGTTGGATCTCCTTGCAGTCCAAGGGACTCTCAAGAGTCTTCTCCAACACCACAGTTCAAAAGCATCAATTCTTCACACTCAGCCTTCTTCACAGTCCAACTCTCACATCCATACATGACTACTGGAAAAACCATAGCCTTGACTAGACGGACCTTAGTCGGCAAAGTGATGTCTCTGCTTTTGAACATACTATCTAAGTTGATCATAACTTTTCTTCCAAGGAGTAAGCGTCTTCTAATTTCATGGCTGCAGTCACCATCTGCAGCGATTTTGGAGCCCCCCCAAAAAAATAAAGTCTGGCACTGTTTCCACTGTTTCCCCATCTATTTCCCATGAAGTGATGGGACCAGATGCCATGATCTTCGTTTTCTGAATGTTGAGCTTTAGGCCAACTTTTTCACTCTCCGCTTTCACTTTCATCAAGAGGCTTTTTAGCTCCTCTTCACTTTCTGCCATAAGGGTGGTGTCAT
>SJYT01057715.1:8429-27526 GCA_006410635.1 Cephalophus harveyi | reverse complement strand
CGGAGCAACTCGCTGAAGCGGGCAGCCTTGAGTTTGCTGCTGGGCCTTGCGCAGCAAGGGTCCTGCACTCAGTGCTAATTCCGAGCAGAGAGGTGCTGTCAGGTCTGAGGGAGCGTGGAGGGAGGTTCTGGAGAACTCTCTCCCGGGCAGCCCCTAAACCACGGGAAGCCAGCGCTGAGCGAGTGAGAGACGTGCTTTCCCAAGAGCCCCGGGGAAAGCTCTTTTAAATCAGAGAACCAGATGGCCTGCCTTATTAAAGGGTACCTCTCAAAGACAAATCTTTTCATTTTTTTCCCTTAACACTCACCTTGGTGAAAGGTGAACTTCTACCTTGGAATCCATCTCTCCAAGGTCCCCATTTCAGCCTCTGTTCAGAAGCAGGACGTTCGACCTCTGCTGTCTACTTGGTGTTTATGACGAAGGCGGCTGAACACATCCCCAGCAGCCCAGGGGCACCATTTCTGCCCAGAAGAGGAAAGCAGTATCTCAGAGACCAGGGTACAGATCCCATTTCCATCTAAAGCCTGGCTGCAGGAGGAAGCCCCTGAAGTGCTGCATTCGCGCGTCAGGCATCTGCTGTGTCCCTGTGACACCGTGCTCCTGCCAGGACGCCTCCTGCCAAAGCCCAGGATCGGCTCCCCGTGGCCCGCTCCGAGAAGACAGCAAGATGGAGCGAAGAGGGAGCATGGCTCTGAGTTTGGCCACAAAGCACCTATTGGATCTTGAACAAGTCACCATCTCCTTGTGTCTGTTTTGTCCCCTGGGCCGGACGACTTTATGTGCCTTGGGAAGAAAACAAGGTTAAAATCACGACTGAAAAACGATTAAAGAGCGTGGCTTCTGAAAGCGCTCCGGGACTGTTTCGGCGACTGTCTCTGGTTTGGTCTCTTCTGTTTGGCTCTGTCTCAGCGACTCTCGCACTGGTGTCCTTGGACCGGCAGCACCAGCATCTCTGGGGAACTCACTGGAAAGAAAAATGCTCAGGCCCCATCACAGACCTACTGAACCAGACTCTCCGGGGGTGTGACCCAGATTGCTGGACGTTAACCAGCCCCGCAGGTGATTCTGAGGCCCGTATTTGAGGACTGCTGGTTTAAACGAACACTCTGAAGGGCCCTGCCATGAGCACGCGTTTCTGGCCTCTCCGGCACTCGGCCACTCTCAGTTCTGTCTACGGGCTCCAGGGTTGCTAAGTCCACGCATCTCTAAGGACGGGGCACATGACTCCGCTAAGCCAATCAGTGCACCCCATTTTCTGGCCTAAAGTCATAGGTGCAGGGCGGTCATGTGACCTCAACAGATCCAAACGAAGGGCGCTTCAAGGGCTCTGCTGGGAAGGCGATACGCAAGTGAGGAAGTGCTGTGGGCGACAGCTGTTTTCAGGCCATAGCGAAAATCAGGCTTAGGGTACCCCAGACGCCTCGGAAGGGAGATGGGGCAGAAGGGAGCCGAGGCTCTGGAGACGCTGCACGGCCGCGGCGCGCTTGCTGTCAGCCCCACCGCATCTTTGCTTTTCTGCGCCAAAAGCCAATTTCTGTTGCTTAGTCACTCGGTCGTATCCAACTGTTTTGCCACCCAATGGACTGTACCCACCAGGCTGCTCTGTCCATGGGATTCCCCAGGCAAGAAAACTGGAGTGGGTTGCCATTCCCTTCTCCAGGGGATCATCCCAGCCCCGCGACAGAACCTGCATCTCCTGCACTGAGCCACCAGGGAAGCCCGAAGCCAAAAAACTGCATTTACTTTGTTCATCCGTCTTTACCGGGTCTAGCTGCAGCACGCACGATCTCTGAGTTGTGGCGTGTGGGACTGCTTCCCCAGCCATGGATCAAACCCAGGCCCCGTGCATTGGGAGTGCAGTCTTAGGCGCTGGGCCACCTGGGAAATCCCAAATTGCATGCATTTTCTGAGCTTGTTTGAATCAGGTGTTCTAGCACCTAGAACTAAGTGCTCAAACTCTGAAATCTACACTGAGGATGAAAAATGAGAACTCCTTTCACCCTGGTCTAGAAAGAGAAGATGAAGCAAATCACTGAAAGAGTAAGCATTCCCTGGAAGAGTTACGTGAACCTGAAGCTGCTTCCTGGCCAAGACTGAGGAGAATGCAGATGCGGTGGGGAACTAAACAGATGAGGGGAAACAAGAAAATCTGAGAAGGGAAGAGAAGAAAATTTTTAGGCAAAAGTCAGATGCTTGTCGGGAATATGGACATTAAAAAAAGGCCTCTAGTGAAGATGGGCTTATATATTTCCAATAACTATGACAGCATTATTCTAAGCTCTTTCCATCCTTTAACTCAATTTAACCCTCTCAACCACCCATAAGAGGCACCCGATATCAGAGGAGGAGGCAGCCGGCTCCAGACTCTGCCTCCAGACTCAGTCTCCTCCGTATCAGGACAGACGCAAGCACCTGGGCTGCACTCACTGTTATGCTCACTGACTTTCTTCACTGTCTGCTCCATCACACAGGCCGACTCAGCGCTGCTTTGAGAAGAATGAAGGAGAGTTTAGAGGAGAGAGATGCGGTCTGCCTGGGATGCAGTCATGCAGAAGGATGGTCACAGGAAACAAGGGGATGGCTGGGAGCCAGGCAAAGGCCCAGAGGAAGATGCCAACACAGACTGGCCCAGGAGTGACTGTGCCATTGTTGCTATTAGCCCCTCGGTCGTGTCCGACTCTGCGACCTCATGAATCGCAGCACGCCAGGCCTCCCTGTTCATCACCAACTCCCGGAGTTCACTCAGACTCACGTCCATCGAGTCGGTGATGCCATCCAGCCATCTCATCCTCGGTCGTCCCCTTCTCCTCCAGCCCCCAATCCCTCCCAGCATCAGAGTCTTTTCCAATGAGTCAACTCTTCGCATGAGGGAGCCAAAGTACTGGAGTTTCAGCTTTAGCATCATTCCTTCCAAAGAAATCCCAGGGCTGATCTCCTTCAGAATGGACTGGTTGGATCTCCTTGCAGTCCAAGGGACTCTCAAGAGTCTTCTCCAACACCATCTTGTTTTTGTTGACTGTATAGAGCTTCTCCATCTTTGGCTGCATAGAATATAATCAATCTGATTTCGGTGTTGACCATCTGGTGATGTCCATGTGTAGAGTCTTCTCTTGTGTTGTTGGAAGAGGGTGTTTGCTATGACCAGTGCATTTTCTTGGCAAAACTCTATTAGTCTTTGCCCTGCTTCATTCCGCATTCCAAGGCCAAATTTGCCTGTTACTCCACGTGTTTCTTGACTTCCTACTTTAGCATTCCAGTCCCCTCATCTTTTTTGGGTGTTAGTACTAAAAGGTTTTGTAGGTCTTCATAGAACCGTTCAACTTGTAGCATTTACAAATTGAGAGAGAACATACAAAATCCAGGTTTCCAGCTTCCCTGGAAAAGCTCAGATCAAGAAACACCGAGCTCACGTTCCTACAGCAAATACAGCTGTGAGAGTTGAGCCAGGGCTGCCCACTGCAGACAGGACACACGTCTCTCTGTCAGCTCCTCACAGATGGACTCACATTACCTGTCTGTCCCCTGCGGTCACCAAATTTCATCCTCTGCCTTAGTCAGAGCGTTCTCTCAATCCATTATTTTGCCCGTGGCACCCTGACTCATCCTGCAGTCATTTTCTCCACCATGTCTTCAGCCACAGTTTACCCTTTATGAGTGAAATTCTGTTCTTTCTTTACCTCTTTCTGTCCCACTTCTCTGAATTCACTTGATCTTTCAGGAGCTAGCTTGCAACCGTCATATTCAGAAAAGCTTCCAGAAAGTGAATTTTGTAAGTTCCTATCATTTGCAAATCTAGCTCCTTCAACACTTTGAGCATCTAGCAACTATTCAAATAAATTCTGATTTTGGTTACATTAACCCTCTGACCAGGTTTCTGTTTTTGCCACCAAAGAACCATCACTGATGGTTACTGGCAGTGCTTTAAAAGGGCAGGAAACAAGAAAAGTATTAGCACAACCTAAAACAGAATATATATATATATATATATATATGTATATAAATGAACCAGGGTCTCGCACATTGCAGGCAGATTCTTTACCATTTGAGCCAACAGAGAAGCCCATTATATGAACATATATGCATTATGATTCCCATTAATATAGCTGATTACATATCAATATATGTGCATCTAGACAAAGATACATATGGAAAAGTATACTTAAATTTTAAAAAGCAGTCGTAGTTGGGATATGATATTACAGATAATATGTATTAAGAAATTTCTGTTATTTTTATTTTATGTAATTTTCTATGTATATTAATTTTAATATGCTGTTGTGTCTGCTGGATGAATCACAAGCTGGAATTAAGACTGCCAGGAGGGAGGGAGATTCAAGAGGGAGGAGACATATGGACACCTATAGTTGATACGTGTTGATGTATGGCAGAAACCAACACAATATTGTAAAGCAATTATCCTTCAATTTAAAATAAGTAACTTTCAAAAAACTAAGATCCTGGCATCTGGTCCCATCACTTCTTGGCAAATAGTAGGAAAAAAGTGGAAGCAATGACAGATTTTATTTTCTTGGGCTCTAAAGTCACTGTGGACAGTGACTGTAGGCATGGAATTAAAAGGCACTTGCCTCTTGGAAGGGAAGCTGTGACAAACCTAACCAGCATATTAAAAAGCAGAGATCTGACTTCGCCAATAAAGGTTCATATAGTCAAAGCTCTGGTCTTTCCATAGTCATGTCCAGATGTGAGAGCTGGAAAGTAAAGAAGGCAGGGCGCCAAAGAATTGATGCTTTCAGACTGTGCTGGCGAAGACTCTTGAGAGTCTCTTGGAAAGTAAGGAGATTAAACCAGTCAATCTGAAAGGAAATCAATCCTGAATACACTTTAGAAGGACTGATGCTGAAGCTGAAGCTCCAATGCTTTGGTCACCTGATGCAAACAGCGGACTCATCGTAAGAGACCCTGATGCTGGGAAGGATAGAAGGCAAGAGGAGAAGAGGGCAACAGAGGGTGAGATGGCATCTCAGAGACTGGGTGGCATCACTGATTCAGTGGCCGTGAACTTGGGTAAACTCCAGGAGATGGTGAGGGCCAGGGAGGCCTGGCGTGCTGTGGTCCACGGGGTTGCAAGCAGTTGGACAAGTCTTGGCAACTGAACAACAACAGATGCATTTTTAAAATAGATCTGAAATTTCCAAGGCTATTGCGTGTGATATCATGCTTCTCTATGTTTAACTGTCCAACATTTATTACTTTGCTAGCAACTGAACCTCTATTGAACCAGAAATTCATTCTACTTACCTCAAATCAAAATGAACAGCACTAAGGGTGCCGAACAATCCTGCATTTTCTCTCACTTCTGCTTAGAAACCATCTCACCACATGACCCGAACACTTCAGTTTTGAGGTCGCATAGCTGCATTAATTAGTAAAGTATTTTTACTAATTACTAAGGGTCTGCTGCTAGAGCCTTTAATAACTTGGAATATTTGATGCGCGCTAATCAGTTAAGTGAAATTGGAAAAAGCCACGATAACAAAAGCAAACGGGAAAGGACCACATTGGGAGACAGACATATAATTAACAAGCCCCTTTATCTAAACCTTCATTAAAGACAAACAATCAAACATTGAGATCTAAAAGGCATAGCTTTTAATTAAAGTGCAGCTTCCTTTCAGGAACTGCCTCGCCTTGGGCAAACATTGTCAACACACATTCCAAACCATCACTTTCTCCCAGTGTGGCTCCTGGGTGTCTCAGCACATTTTCAGATCGTTCACAATAATAAGTTAACTTATGAGTGCAACAACAGGTTAAACTGGGCACCACTGTATGGTACTTCATTGCTTGCTGAAAAATCCATCTCTTTCGAGAATTAAAGGATATTTAAATATTCAGTGTTTAAGATAAAGTCAATTTCCAGACTCAGCTCCTCACAGACTTTCTCGATTGCTAAGGACAAATACTATCTAATGCTTTTAATTATTTGCTTTTAGGAATTGCAGAAGAAATGACCCACACTTCCATTTTAAAACATATTTTATAAACCTGAAAATCAGATTCAGAGAGAAAAAAGAAACCTATAGATTACCCCTGCTGTCTCAACAGGAAGCCGGGCTACAGGGGGAGAAGGCAAGAGGGTCCTTGCATTGACTGCAACCCATCCAGAAAGAAACCGCGGCTTCCGATTCCTGCGTCGGCACAAACACTCCAAGTCCGCCCCAGCGCGCCTCTGCTCTGTCCGGATGACGGGGCACCGGGGCCCAGCTGGCGGGGTGGCCTTCTGCTGCTGGCATGTTTCCAGCGGCTGCTTCCTGGTCAGGGGCCGCTCTGCTTCATGGTCAGGGGCCGCTCTGCTTCCTGGTCGGGGGCCGCTCTGCTTCCTGGTCAGGGGCCGCTCTGCTTGCACACGGCAGGCGCTCCGTCCTGTTTATCAAGCCCTCCCAAGCTGCGCAGCACTGCCGTTCAGTTCCTCAGCCGCAGAGCGCAGCAGAGCCCCCGCAGCCTCCTGGCAGGCAGGCAGTTCAGCTCAGGAGGTGAAGCGGAGTTGGGCGGGCTGGGGTCAAATGCCAGCAGTGCTCCTTATTAGCTGAGTGTGACCTTGGTGAGAATCATCTATCTTCTCTGCTTTCATTCCCTCCTCACTATAAAAGGGGCTCACGATACTGACTTTACAGGAGTCTTCTAAGGATTTATCAAAGCAAGCTGATGCATATATAAAATGCTTTGCACAGCGCTTGGCATGCAGTAAATACCCAGCAAGCGACAGCTCTCCGCGTCTCTCATTTGCATATTCAGGCCCCGGTTTACGCCGAGGCAGCGTTTGCCGGGATGATATGCGGGCTTGTGTGGGCTCAGCTGCTCAGTCGTGTCCGCCTCTTTGTGACACCATGGACGGTAGCCCACCAGGCTCCTCGTCCATAGAACTTTCTGGACAAGAATGCTGGAAAGGGTTGCCATTTCCTCCTCTAGGGGATCTTCCCGACCCAGGCATCGAACCTGAGTCTCCCATGCCTTCTGCATTGGCAGGTAAATTCTACCACTGAGCCACCTGTGAAGCCCTCGCCGATATGACAGAAGGGTTACCAAAGGTGCCCATCTCAAAAATCTCTAATTTCTCTGACTAACCCAGATCCCCATCACTCAAATCCCCTGAAATTTTCCTAACAACAGGAGTCTCCCATGTAAATGCAAAAATACTAACGAAAAAGAATGTCACATTTTCACTCATTATGAGAAATTAAGCTTATCAAATTAGCTATCCCAGTCAACATGCAGATTCCTGTTCAGTTCAACAAGCATATGCTGAATACTTTCCACTGTGGAGAGACAGTCCCAGGAGCTGGTTTAGTAAAGACTGACCTCCGACTTCAAGGAGCTCATAAGTTAATGGCAACAATGACGTGCGTGGACAACGTAAGGAGCACCCCTGCCTGGGGCCCCTGTTGGACCTTGACAGATCGACAGGCACTGAGTGGGGACCGAAGCGGGGGTGGGGGTGGGGGAGGGAATCAGCAGCACGACCGCTTTCTCCCCGCGATGCAATCCCACACGAAGAGATGCTGCCCAGCGGCTGGTTTTGCAGACTAGCGATCTGGCATTGAAAAGTACAAGGCTCCATCCCTAGAAGCTGGGGTCAAATTCTGATCAGCCTTCCGTCTTCATATAAGTTACTTTCTGAGTCTCAACTGCCTCAAATTATTATAGATCAATGATATGGATAATAAATTGGAAAGTGTTTTTTTACATTTTACTATCACTGAAATGGGGATACATCATACAATTGACCATTTATAAAATTGCATCGCTCCAAGGCGATGGCACCCCACTCCAGTGCTCTTGCCTGGAAAATCCCATGGATGGAGGAGCCTGGTGGGCTGCAGTCCATGGGGTCGCCAAGAGTTGGACACGACTGAGTGACTTCACCTTCACTTTGCACTTCCATGCATTGGAGAAGGAAATGGCAACCCACTCCAGTGTTCTTGCCTGGAGAATCTCAGGGACAGAGGAGCCTGGTGGGCTGCCGTCTTTGGGGCTGCACAGAGTCGGACACGACTGAAGCGACTCAGCAGCAGCAGCAGCACAGTCTAACTGGCCGTTTTTGTTTTGCTTTTTCCCTCGTGGGTGTGGCAGGCAGAATTCTTAAAAGACCCCGCGCTGTGGCCCTCGCGCTGTGTGGTTCCCTCCTGTGGGGTGTGGCTGGAACCTGTGTGTACGATGACACGTTGCTATAGTGGCTGAGCTACACTCCACAGCGAAAGGGGGGTTTCCAGGTGGACTTAGCCACACACACAGCCCTGAGAGCTTTCTCAGCTCAGGCGAAGAAGGAAAAGCCAGAAAGATTCAAGGCGAATCAGAGACATAAAGGACCAGAATCTCAGACTAAAGATGGAACACAGAAACAGAGATCTGCTATTTCTGCTGGAAGATGGCCAGGCCCACTGTCCTAGCTCAGCGATCTCTCAGGGTCCAGGTTCCTTCTGATGTTTTGCTCCGGCATCCACCTCCCTGCTCGGTCACCTCTTATCCTTGAATCATGGGAAAGGCCACAGACAACAGAGACATCCTGATGGGGTTGCCTTTTCCGTCGGGAAGGAAAACCCTCCTGAGGGATTTCCGTTGACATCTCTTTATTGATTATTTTCTCCCTGGCTTACCCCAAGCTTTAAGGGAATCTGGAAGGTAAATTTCTTCCAGACACATCTAACCCTACACAAACTCATCCTCGTTAGTGATCGTGTGGACATTGCTAGAGAGCATGGATTTGGACAGGAAGCTAGCCGCGGCCGTGGTCACCCCGCTGCGCCCTGGGGGAGGGGGACCGGAAGCCGACCCCTCAGCTCTTTTCGTGCTGGCCCGGGGAGCTCGGGCCTAGCTGCTCCGCAGCCTGTGGAATCCTCCCACACCAGGGATCGAACCCACGTGCCCTGCACCGGCAGGCAGATGCTTCACCGCTGAGCAACCCGGGAAGCCCTCTCTTGTCTCATAACCTATCGTGGATGCATTTCTTAGAATGGCTGATCGTGAACGTTTATTCTAGAATCACTGTGACTAAACTTTCCTGGATTTGAATACTTAGGAGCTTTCGGAATCCTTCACCTGTACTTACTTTACTGTGAACTTAGTGACAAAAATAATAGCTTTATCCTCCCGTGACTGCTTTCTGTCTATACCCAAACAGAGTTCTCAGAAATAATCAAACACAAATAGCTCTTCAAACTTTCTAGTGCCTCCACTGAAAGCCCTCAGGCAGCTCTTCCAAGAAAAAAAGGAATACAAGTGTTCTCACCTGGGTGAGGGGGGCAACCAGCATGCTGCAGACTTCTGGAATTTCTTCCCAATATCTAGAGGTTATTCAAACGACAGAAATGAATTTCTGAAGAAGAGAACATTTTATTGACTTTTAAAAATAAACAAAGAATGTATTCAATCTGTCTGTAAGAGTTACTTTCAGCAATATATATTTTTTTCTTCTCAGAAAGGCAGAATATATATATATATATATATAACAACAAACTTTCCAAATGATGTGGCTTTTACTTAATTTTGTAAATCAAAGGAAATTGCTGAGCATTTCCAAATGGAGGCTGGGTTTCTTTTTCTCTCACTTATTTTTGGCACCTGTTGGAATATTGGCAAGAGCAACATTAGTGAAATGGGGTTTGGGTTTGTGCTTATTCAGTGCCAGGGGTGCAGGTGGAGAAAGGGGTCAGGGAGCCAAAGAATTGGTACTTTCTAATCGTGGTGCTGGAGAAGACTCTTGAGAATCCCTTGGACTGAAGGGAGATCAAACCAGTAAATCCTCAAGGAAATCAATCCTGAATATTCACTGGAAGGACCATTGCTGAAGCTGAAGCTCCAGTACTTTGGCCACCTGATGCCAAGAGCCGACTCATTGGAAAAAACCCTGATGCTGGGAAAGACTGAAGGCAGGAGGAGAAGGGGACGACAGAGGATGGGATGATTAGATGTCATCACAGCTCAATGGACATGAGTCTGAGCAATCTCCAGGAGACAGGGGAGGACAGAGGAGCCTGGTGTGCTGCCGTCTACGGCGTGACAAAGAGTCGGACACGACTTACGCGAACTGAACAACAGCGAAGACCCGATGACTTGAGAGCTGGGTGTGCAGCTGAGGCATCGTGGCTAGAGGCCAAGGAGGGAGCCTCCAAGTGCATCGTCAAAGGGGGGAAACATGCACCATATAAATCCCTACTGGTTAGATGAGAAGTCAGCGTGTGTGTGCTGACACACAGATCACGTGTTTCATGAAAGATGCAAGTATCAGGTAATTTGGATCCAAGTAAACTGCCTATTAGTAGTCTGAGAAGACAGGAAGAACGTTATCCATGTACCAGAAACTGTAAGGAAATTCTTCCAGGGGCTTGCCTGGTGGCCCAGTGGTTAAGAATCCACCGGGCACAGCAGGGGACATCAGTTTGATCCCTGGTCCAGGAAGATCCCATATGCCTGGGAGCGATTAAGCCCATGAGCAGCAGCTGCTGCAGCCCACCTGTTCTGGAGCCCGTTCTCTGCAGCAAGAGACGCCCCCGCACCAAGAGGCCCGAGCACCGCCGCTGGAGAGCAGCTCCTGCTCGCCGCAAGTGGGCAAGTCTGCACACACCCAGCGAAACCCAGCACAGCCGAAAAGGAATGAATGAATGACTTGTTTAATGGAATTTCTTCCACAGATTTCACAGCTGGAATCAAGTTGAAAAAGGGAGAAAGTGACCCGTGAATTCCCAAAACTATGTGGGAGCTGAGTGCACTGTAAGGGGCGGTTGCCCACAACTCCTCTGTAGCACACTCGGCCCCGAGGAGCGACAGCCCCCACGAGGCCGCAGGTTACACTCAGCACAAGAGCCGCCAGATAAGACGGTATAACTATGTCTCAGCCAGCATTCTGAACATTTGTTGTTGTTTACTTGCTAAGTCATTTCTGACTCTTTGTGACCCCATAGACTGTAGCCCTCCAGGCTCCTCTGTCCATGGGATTTTCCAGGCAAGAGTACTGGAGTGGGTTGCCATTTCCTTCTCCAGAGGAACTTCCCGACCCAGGGATCGAACTCCAGTCTCCTGCGTTGGCAGTCAGGTTCTTTACCTCTGAGCCATCTGGGAAGCCCATACTCAGGATATACCTATACTATTATACTATACTTAGGATAATTAATTAACAAAATAATGGTTCATAATTAATAAAAATGATTCACTGTTTATCTGAAATTCAACTTTAACTGGATATCCTATATTTTTATTTTACTTTATTATATTTGTGAAATCAAACAACCCTAAACCAGCATGGTATTTTAAGTGCACAGTGGAAAGTCACAAGTAGCCATAAACCAAGAGTCACAAGATACAAGCATTCAGGTCTATGGAAAACTTGGGCTTCCCTGGCGGCCCAGACAGTAAGGGATCCACCGCAGCGTGGAAGACCTGGGTTCAGGGCCTGGGTTGAGAAGATCCCCTGGAGGAGGACATGGCAACACCCTCCAGTATTCTTGCCTGGAGAATCCCATGTACAGGGGAGCCTGGCAGCTACAATCCACAGGGTCACAAAGAGTCAGACACAACTGAGCGACGAAGCCCACACACGAAAAACTCCAGCTCATCCAGAGGGGATCGATCTCTGACGCCCTAAGTGAAGTAAAGGAGGATTTCAGAAAACGTTTAATTCACTTTTCAAACAATCCTTACAGGGCACTTTACATACTGAACTAGAAGCAGCTGGCACATAGAAGATCAAAACATATGACCTAGTTTTGAGTTGCTAAACAGATAAAATAGACACTTGCAATTT
This sequence comes from Cephalophus harveyi, assembly GCA_006410635.1. Lineage (NCBI taxonomy): Eukaryota > Metazoa > Chordata > Mammalia > Artiodactyla > Bovidae > Cephalophus > Cephalophus harveyi. Next base: position 15,768 of record SJYT01057715.1, on the reverse strand, counting down.
TTTTTAACTTGCAAGTTAAGAAAAAAAAAAATCTCAGTTATATGCAAATATGAACAAACTAGAAGTGTATCCACCAGGGTTCCTGGTCACAAACAATAGGAATTGACTAGCTGATTAAAGTAGAAAAAAGAAATCTGTTCAAAGGCTCTTCCTAGCTGGCACAGGGGTAAAGAATCCCCTGCCAATGCAGGAGGTGCAAGAGAGGCAGGTTCGATCCCTGGGTTGGAAGAAGCCCTTGGAGAAGGAAATGGCAACCCGCTCCAGGATTCTTGCTTGGAGAATCCCATGGACAGAGGAGCCTGGCGGGCTATGGTCCATGGGATTGCAAAGAATCAGACACCACAGTGGCCATTCATAGGCTGCTGAGAACCGTGGGGAATGCTTAGGAAGGTTGCTGGAATCAGGTTTAGGAGAGAGGCAAGATGAGGTACTGTGGACTGAATACTGGCATTCTCCATACACACATGTTGGAATCTAATTCCCAGAGTGATGGGATTTCGTGGGGGGCCCTTGGAGAGGTGATTAGCTCATGAGAGCAGAGTGCTCATGAATGGGATTAGTCCCTTATTTTAAAAAAAGACCACAGAGAGTTCCCTTCACTAAGACACAGCAAGGAGACAGTCATTCATGAACCAAGACATGAGCTCCCACCAGACGTCAAAGCCGCCAGCTCCGTGACCTTGGACTACCCAGCCCCCCGAACTGTGAGAGATAAAGCTGTGTTGTGGAAGCCACCTTGGCCATAATATTCTGCTGTGGAGCCCAAGCTCAGACAAAGTGGGAGAGGCAAAAATGAGACCAAAGCCCGGCCATGCCACACAGCCGGTCAGTCCTGGGACACGGAACGACGAGGGTGGCGGAGTGTGCCATCCCAGAATGCACCACTTTGGCACAAGGATTTTTTTTTTTTTTTTTTTTGAGCTAAAAGACACTTTAAATACACAGCAGGCGCATGAAGGGTGCTCCCCCCTCCACCCCTCCTGAGCGCGGGAGACGAAGCTCGCCTATGGGAGATGCCCTCCTGCACCAGGAGGAAAGTGGCGTCTCAGAACCGGGGCAGGGAGTCCAGGCTGAGAAAAACCAGCTCAGACAGACCCGGGTGCACCGACCCTTGTCTTCCTTGTCACTTTTCCACCATTAACTGCTCTGGCCCAAGCCCTTTGGGTTATACTCTCAATATTGTGACACTCTCTCTGTCCATTTCTGCACATGAGTATCCAGTGCTAACTGGCCTTTTGTGTCCCCATTTCCATAGGAGGGCTCCTGTGTCGTGTAAAACTCCTGTTAAACAAGTTCACACGCTTCTCTCCTGTTCATCTGTCTTATGTGCCCTTACTTCTCGGCCCAGGAGAAACCCTTGGGGCAGCGGCCCCAGCACTGAGTCCTTCCTGGTCTCCCGCCGCTGCAGGGCAGACCCCTGGGTTCCAGAAAAGCCACAGGCTCCACCAGGCGATGCTCTAGTGTGGCTGACACTGGCCGCCCCGAGGATTCTCTGGGGTTTCCGCTCCGTCCCACGCTGGCTGGTGATTCAAAGCAGGAAGCTTCATTCAGTCAGAGCAGCCTGCAGCACAGCTCCACAATCCAGCTGCGCAGGCGAGGGGAGAGCCCAGATCTGGCAGCTGAAGCCTCCAGAAATGTGGGGAGCGTTCACCATAGGACCCAGCAGCCCCACTCCTGGGCTTCTACCCAGAAAAACCCCACAATTCAGAAAGATACATGCATCCCATGGTTCACAGCAGCACCACTTACGATAACCGGGACATGGAAGCAACCTAAGTGTCCATCAACAGAAGGACGGACAAAGAACACCGGCACACACACACGATGGCCTGTCACTCAGCCGCGAAAAGCACAGAACGGGGCCGTGTGTAGAGATGTGGATGGACCTAGAGAAGGTCATATAGAGTGAAGCAAGTCAGAAAAAGATAAACAAATATCATGTATCAACACATGTATGTGAAATCTAGAAAAGCGGTATAGACGATCTTATCTGCAAAGCAGAAATAGAGACACACACACAGAGGATGAATATACAGATACCAAGTTCCCACCTGGGTGGGGGTGAGGCTGGGAACTGGGAGACGGGGACTGACACGTGCGCCGCTGACGCTGTGTGTAACACAGTGACTAGTCAACACCAGTGCCTAACCCTGGGGTCTCTCCTCCGCGCGCTGCGGTGCTGGGAGTGGGAGGGAATCCAGAAGGAAGGCATGCACGTGTGCACACGGCTGACTCGCTTTTGCTGTATAGTAGAAACTAACACAACGTGGTAAAGCGGCTATGCTCCAATAAAAATTAATTTTGAAAAAAATTTCTAAATGTGAAGAGGGTTCACACAGTGGACAGTTCCTTTCTTAAAGGCGATTTCCATCCAGAAATAAAAATACATTAAAACACAGCCCCCTGTGTCTGTGTCATCACCTATTATTTGGAGAAATAAAGGTCTTCTTTAAATTTCCTGCATCTTCTAAATTGTCTACAAGAAGCAAGTATTTTGAATATAGTTTTTGACAAAAGGTGATTTAAAAAAGACTCCCAATGTCTCTCACACACCTAATGATAATTATTTCCACCCATTAAATGTTTCACATCCTTTGGGTGGTAATGAAACATTGTTTACAGTTTTATTTTTCATCAGGATATTAAAATATTTTTTCTGCTCATAAATTCATTCAAATGTGTCAAGGAAAATTCCCTTAAGAAGAAGCCAGGCAGAGCAGAGCTCAACAGATTAGAAAATATTACCGGTTGCTTTTCGACAAGCTTCCTAGGAGGAAATGAATGAGGCTACTCCTTACAGTAATGGCACTTGGTGCGGCAGGGGTAAGGCTGGCAGGCAGAGGTGCCATCCATTACTGCCTCTCCAGCGTCTGCACCCTAGGAGAACGGGGGCCATCAGGATAAAATGTGGCGTGCAGCCCATGTAAATCAACCGGGGTGAGTGAGAACCCAGGAGACACTCACATTTGTTTGCAGGTGGTGCGCTCCCCGCATCAGCCTAGAACTCTCATTACGGTCTTGTTTATACAGCCACAGGTATTTTATTCAACGTGTATGGCCATATCTCTGTATGCCTTTAAAGAAGGAGGAAGCATTAGATAAAACACAAACAAGTCCTATTTGCATTTCATTGAGACGGATACCTATTAGCAAGCAAAGCAAAAACCAGGTCCTTTGGCAAGAACCATGCTTCTGTGAAGATCTGGACTGGGAAATCAGCGTGTGATAAAACTCAGAGTGGGCATGGGGAGGGGCGCGGAAAGCCACAGCGAGACAAACCGCCCTCATCCTGAGCTGTCGCCGGGTCGTCCTGTCCAGCCTGCTTGCAGCCTTCCACCCTTGGCACGTGCTCGTTCATTTGCAGACACTTGGAAGTAGCCTAACCTTGTTCTATTCATTATTAGTCACCAGCCGCGGATAATTCCATTTTTCAGTTCACCTGCCCTTGCTGGGGATGTGCGGCAGCATTTGTATTTCTGTTGACTGGCCGCGTCTTGACAACTGGCACAAACAAGGAATCCTATGCGGCCAGCATGGGCCAGGCACTGCCAGGGTCTGGAGTTTAATCTTCCTGACGTTCACGAGCCCAGATGCTGTCATCACACACTCTCCGACAGGAAAGTGCACACACCCCGTCTGGAGCACGGACTCCATCGCCTACAGCGCGCTTCACACCACAGCTCTGTGCCTCACTGGCCAAGCTTGAGCAAGTCCCTGCCCTTCCTGAGTTTGAGACACACCTCTGCAAATGGGGGTCGTAAGGTGCCCCTATCTCCAAACATCGTCACTACGCTTATTTGAGATAATAGTTTCTAGGTGCTTAGTGTAAATATATATACACATATAGACCACGTATAAGCAATACATACATAGCTACATGATTGTGGGTGTACTTAGCCGCTCAGTTGTATCCAACTCGTTGCAACCCCATGGACTGTAGCCTGCCAGGCTCCTCCATCCATGGGATTTTCCAGGCAAGAATGCTAGAATGGGTTGCCATTTCCTCCTCCAGGCGATTTTCCCGACCCAAGGATGGAACCCACGTCTCTTGCATCTCCTGCATTGACAGGCAGATTCTTTCCCACCGCACCACCTGGGAAGCCCAGGGAAATGTATACAAAAGATGAATTTTTATGCTTTACAGAGAAAATTCATCATACGTATAGTGGATTGATTTCTTCTTCATGAATCAGGTTCTAAATGTTTTCTAGGTATAATTACTTTTGAAAATTTTTTTTTTTTTTTTTAATAAAGGATGGAATTTTAACAAAGCTTAAGAGTCTGAACCAGATCATTTTTCCTGCAGTGGTCAACTAGATCATTGTTTCACTGACTGAGCACCAGAGCCAGTAGCTAACTCACAAATATTAGCAGCACCAGAGTGGAGAGAGATTTGTGCTGTACGGGGCACAGAGACCCTCAGAAGCTGTCCAGGGAAAGGGGATTAGGGTCCCATCCCAGGTCCAGGCACCTCCCTCCACCAAGTATAACAACGAAGTAGGGCTTACATCAATTATGGCAGTTCAAAGAGTAAGGAAGCGTGATGAACCACAGCCGTAGTGTCAGACTGTGCATTTATCCCGTTTTAGTTTGAGAGTCTTGTTTTAGGAATGTCTCCTGCAAACATGAGTTCCCTCCAGTCAGCATGGACCCAGTCACTTGATGGATCTGTTTAAAATGCAGATTCCAGGGCCACATTTCTGGAGAGTTACCTAGGGTTGACCCTGGCCCATGATACAGATGAAAACACGCTCAGAGTCAAGTTCTTAAAGGGTACGTGAAGTCTCATTCAGGCCCATTTCTCACATGTGACAAATCCAAGGGAGTAACGCCAAGCTGCAATTCAGCGACAAGCGCATTAATACTGGAGAGGCTGCAGGGTAAACCCGTGAGCATGGCAAAATCGAGGCTGGGTTTTTTTTTTTTTTTTCGCAATGAACACATCTGTTATGGGCTTTCCCAGGGGCTCAGTGGTGAGGAATCCACCTGCACTTCAGGAAATGTGGAGACGTGGGTTCCTCCCTGGATCCGGAAGATCCCCTGGAGGAGGAAATGGCAACCCACCAGGGATGGAGGAGCCTGGGGGGCTACATTCCATAAGGTTGCAAAGAGTCCGACACACACTCGCAACATAACAGTACTTGAAAATTTTTTAAAAACTCGTTTTTGTTCCTCCAACTAGGGAAAAATCGAGAGCAAACATTTCATTAATTAATTCCAAACAAAGATTTCCACGTGAAAAGAAGTCTCAAAAAGACAGCAGACCAAATGCAATAAGGTGTCCTGGATGGGACTCTGGGGCAGGGCGGGGAATACTGGGAAAGCTGGTAAAGTGCACAGACGCCGAGAAGCTTCGTTACTGGGAGCGCAGCCACGCTGCTGTCTGAGGTTCCTAAGCGCGCCGCGGTCACGGGACGCGAGAGCGGGACGGGCGAGGGCGCGCCGGCGCTCGCTCTACCTTCTCGCAAAGCTCCGTGACCCAAAACGACACCGAAACCAAAAGCCGGGCTTCCTGTTGCTGCTTTTTAACCGCTTGCTTTCGTGTTGAGGTTAGCTGATTCAGTGCGGTGATCGTTCGAGGCGCACCGGGAAGAGCGTCGGCCGCACGGCACACGCGTCCATCCTCACACGCGCCCATCCTCACACGCGCCCACCCTCACACGCGCCCATCCTCCCGGACCCCGCGTGTCCTCCAGCCGCCACACGCCACTCAGCAGCGCGCCCTCGCCGCTCATCCGCTCTCAACAGGGCAGCGTGTCCCTGCGCATCCCAGCCTCCCCGCAGCCCCTTCCCCCAGCTCCGCAGCGGCCCTGCATCGCCCCCAGGTCTGCGTGTCTCTTTTCGAGGCGCACCGGGAAGAGCGTCGGCCGCACGGACACACGCGCCCATCCTCACACGCGCCCACCCTCACACGCGCCCATCCTCCCGGACCCCGCGTGTCCTCCAGCCGCCACACGCCACTCAGCAGCGCGCCCTCGCCGCTCATCCGCTCTCAACAGGGCAGCGTGTCCCTGCGCATCCCAGCCTCCCCGCAGCCCCTTCCCCCAGCTCCGCAGCGGCCCTGCATCGCCCCCAGGTCTGCGTGTCTCTCTCCGCTTTTAAGCGCACCGTGTCTTTTCCTTTAGCTCTGACATGTACCCGCGGTCACACGGCGTCCCCCCTCCTCTGACCCGCTTCACTCGGTGTGAGTCTCCAGGTCCGCCCTGGCGCTGCAGATGGAAGCCCTACTTTCTTTTTTCAGCGTCAGTAAAACTCGGAGGGTAAAGAATCCGCCTGCAGTGCAGGGGACCCGGGTTCGATCCCTGGGTCGGGAAGATCCCCGGAGGAGGAAGTGGCAACCCACTCCAGTATTCTTGCTGGGGGAATCCCATGGACACAGGAGCCTGGTGGGCTACAGTCCACGGGGTCACAAAGAGTGGGAGTAACATAACGTAACAGAACTCACTATTCAAGAGCGTGAGTTTTAAGTGAGACGGCTCTCAGTCTGGATCTTGGACCCTGTCACAGGCCTGCTCAGCTCTCACGGAGAGCAACTCCCTCCAACAGGGTCTCTGTGCTTCCTCTGTTAAACGGGAATAATACTAGTGAGTGAAAGTGAAAGTTGCTCAGTCGTGTCTAACTCTGCCACCCCATGGACTCTACAGTCGTGGAATTCTCCAGGCCAGAACACTGGAGTGGGTAGCCTTCCCCTTCTCCAGGGGGGTCTTCCCAAACCAGAGATTGAACCCAGGGATCAAACACAGGTCTCCCGCATTGCAGGCAGATTCCATACCAGCTGATCCACCAGGGAAGCCCAAGAATACTGGAGTGGGTAGCCTATCCCTTCTCTAGTGGAACTTCTTGACCCAGGAATCGAACTGGGGTCTCCTGTATTGCAGGCGGGTTGTTCACCAGCTGAGCTACCAGGGAAGTACCTGCCTCCTAATAAAACACAGGAAATGTTTAAAACTGTGCCACGTATGTAAGAGAGAGTGTTGTCCACTATTACATTCAGCAAGTTAGCCTCGTTCTCTTCCTGCATAAGATGGGACAAGAGGGGTTCCAACTCATCAACCTGCTGAGATGATTGAGTGAAACGAAGCAAGGAAACCCCAGAACAGAGTCTATACGGAGCACCGGAAATAGAATTTGGCACAGATATCGTCACCCTGCTTATTTAACTTACATGCAGAGTACATCATGAGAAACGCTGGGCTGGAAGAAGCACAAGCTGGAATCAAGATTGCGGGAGAAATATCAATAACCTCAGATATGCAGATGACACCACCCTTATGGCAGAAAGTGAAGAGGAGCTAAAAAGCCTCTTGATGAAAGTGAAAGAGGAGAGTGAAAAAGTTGG
>SJYT01057708.1:231984-309621 GCA_006410635.1 Cephalophus harveyi | reverse complement strand
TGGACTTATTGCTCCACTGATCTCCAGTAGCATATTGGGCACCTAATGACCTGGGGAGTTCCTCTTTTGATATCCTATCATTTTGCCTGTTCATACTGTTCATGGGGTTCTCAAGGCAAGAATACTGAAGTGGCTTGCCATTCCCTTCTCCAGTGGACCACGTTCTGTCAGCCCTCTCCACCATGACCCGCCCGCCTTGGGTTGCCCTGCAGGCATGGCTTGGTTTCATTGAGTTAGATAAGGCTGTGGTCCTAGTGTGATTAGATTGACTAGTTTTCTGTGAGTATGGTTTCAGTATGTCTGCCCTCTGATGCCCTCTTGCACCACCTATCATCTTACTTGGGTTTCTCTTACCTTGGGTGTGGGGCATCTCTTCACGGCTGCTTCAGCAAAGCACAGCCGCGGCTCCTTACCTTGGACGAGGGGCTGTTCCTGACCTTCAACGTGGGATAGATCCTCTAGGCCCTCCTGCACCTGTGCAGCCACTGATCCTTGGGTTGCTCCTCCCTGCCGCTGGCCCTGGCCTCGGGTGTGGGGGGCTCCTCCCAGCTGCCGGCCCCGCATCTGAGGTCAGGGGCAGTTGGGAGAAGCCACCTCGAGCTTGAGGCCAGGGGCGGTGACCCCGGGGAGCCACCACAAGCCCGAGGCCAGGGGTGGCAGCTGGGAGGGGGAGCCAAGGGCGGTGACCCTGAGCCTGAGCCCGAGACCAGATCATGGTCAGGTACCTGGATTCAGACTCTCATTTTTCCAGTTCCTAACTGGCTATCCTGGGCAAGTTACTTAAGCACTCTGATACTCCATCTTTTAAATAGACAACTGATTCTACATACTCCTGTGTGTGTGTGTGTCTATGTGTGTGTATGCATTAAGCAACTACAACAATTTTAAACTGACAGCCAATAACTACTACCTGGTATTATTATTATTAATTAAACTCCAAAGTAACAAGTAAAGATCAATCTAAAGTAAGCCTATTTCAGCTTCCAGTGTTTTCTTAAGGTCAACAGGCATGGAATAAGGTCTCTCTAACACCACGAGCCCAGTAAGACCATAAACTTTCCTAAACCAAGACAAGATACATCATCCGTATCAACTGACGGCTGGGTCCATTTTTTAGAATTGCTATGTCATGCATGCAGGACTGGTTAAAATGTTTTTTTAAACAGGAGGCCGATGAAACCATGGAGGAGAACAATAGAGAAGACTAAAAAAAAAAAAAAACAAAAAAAACCCTCACAGGCAAGTGACAGAATTCAAGATCCAAGCAGGCGGTGATGCCCTGAGCTCAAAGTCTTTGCAAGCTAAGCGGTCGATGTGGCTGCCTAAGATTGGCTCCCAGTAAGGCCCTGAGAGAACTAATAAAGGACCTGGCAGTGAGCAGAAGCGAGAGGAACACACTTGGCTGAAAGACTGACTGATCTTGCTACAGATCAGATGGATGGCTCTAAATGACCTGTAAAGACACTCCTGGAGCCCTGGGCCGCAGCAGGAAGAACCCAGACACCACTCATGCTTCTGAAGCAGTTATTAGTGACTGAAATCACCGTTGACAACTGCAACTTCAGTTTCGAGTAATGGTTTAACAGCATCAACTTGAGGAAAGGTTACATCTCGGCGTGTCTGGCATACTGCTGACACTTAAAGGAAATAATTGGTAGATTTAGAGCAGAGAGAGAAGCCAGTGGGTAGAACAGGAGGGGCGGTCAAAACTGAGGGCAGAGAGTTTCCGTGTGATTGTGGGGAACAGAGCCAGGAATCCTGGCTGGGTTGCAGCACCAAAATCCTCTGCACACACAAGCACACACCCACACACGTACACACAGACACCACTCACAATCACCACTGCTCCGTGAAAACCAGAGAGTCCTGTGTGCTTCCCTCTGTTGACTAGTCACAGGATTCTTCATGTGCCTCCGCTTGCCAGTTGGAATGTGTTGCAGTTTTACAAATACCACATTGAACAGGGAAAGAAATGTGCTTAACCAGCACCTTTGGGGTGTGGGAGGGTCTGTGAGCAGGGCAATTAGACCTTTTTATTAGGCTTGCTCCTCTGTAGCTTGACATAAACCATCAGTAAGACACGTGGCTCCCACACCTACCTGACTGTCATCACGTTTCAATCAGCAGGGTTTGATTTTGGGGAGGTGCTGAAGGATCGTGTTGGCAGGAGGGAGGCTGGAGACATGCTGTAGGCTAAAAAGGAAGAGTCTGTGTGTTTGTGTGTGTGCACACACACGCGTGTGTGTGTCTCCTGTCTGATTAATTCCTCAGCAATTCCCACATACAAGAGCTATCTTTGCCTTCACCAAAGTAATACATGTAAATGGTAAGTTTGTTGTCAAATTTATCCAAATTTTGATTCCCAGCATCTTTTAATTTAACCATCCTGATACCATGAGGCTTTCCTTTAGAAGACAATATTTCTAGAGTTTTTATTAAGAAGTGACAACTCTAGAAAATTTTTTAATATTTTCAAATCTCAGAAATAGCACTTTTGCAATTTGCATATTGCATGTAAATTGTGCTGTATTTGTATTTAGACACTTGTATAAAATTTGTATTTTTTTAATTGCCTTCCTGTCTTCCCTGTTTCTCCTTCCTTCCTTTTCCCTTTTTTTTCTTTGAATTATGTTTCCTCTGCTTATCTTGCTCCTGTGTCTATCGGTGGGAAGACACAGAAGAATAATACACATTTAAATAACACCCATCATGACATAGGATCATAAAGCACATTAATAGGTTGGCCTGAACAGCATGAAAGGCCTAGAGGACTGCCCAAACTTCACACAAAATGGATCAACCTTCAGTTTGGATGAGAGAATCTGTGTTAGAAGTAAAAGCAACATGGTAGATTGGAAGAATGTTCTCCTAAATCACTCCTAGTCGCTACTGATTGAAAATATTTAGATAGGGATCTGACATGCTGAGTTAAGTGTCTACCCTGAAGCCTGTGAAAGATGTCTGGGGAATCACTGGAATTGAATTCACCATTGAAATGGGCTCATGAACTTATTTTCTCTGTGAAACCGCTAAGTTAAGGTTAAAGGCATAAAATAGAAAAAAGAGAGAGAGAGAGAGAGAGAAAGAATAAAATGAGCGCAAAAAAAAAAAAAGTCAGCCAAAGTTTGGCCTGCCCTGCAATCTGGCTCCTCTCCAATGAAAGATAACCCATCTTTGTCAAGGGCATTCCCAGAGCCCAGCTAGTCTCATCAGATGCACCTTGTGGTCCATTGTTATGTAGAACAGGCTCCCACTGTATTGAGCCAAAGAGCTGCCTGCTGAGGCTCAGGCAGAATATTCACCTGGGAGGTGGTAAGTCTTCAGTCTATTCCCAGAGTGACTCATGTTCCCCATAATTAATTCTTCCGCTGGACATCTATATAACTCCATACTCTCGTGGTCATTATGAAACGGTGTGATGGCTCCTGAAGACAGCTCTAGGGCTTCGTTGTGGTGCTGAAGGAGTCCCACGGAAACCAGCTCGTCACGGCTGGAAGGTGAACAATGAGGTGAGCTCCACAAACGCACGTGTACACACAGAGGAGACTCGCTCAGGAGAACTGCTGAGATGACTTTTATTCTAGCACAGGAGGTGCCTGTGAGGCCCATGAGCTGATAGCATCCATGGAGCTGGGAATGAAAACGTACTGCATTACAACAAGCTCAGATTTCACAAGCGAAAGCTGCACACTGACATTTATATTAGCTTAGTTTGACATGACCTAACCGCTCAGATAGGTTGAAGAAAAAACTCTCTTCCACGTTCGCCCACCCCATCCCATAAAGGGCACTGCTCCCAGGTCTGCAAGGGTAATAGATCATGCAAAATGTTGCAAAACTCCTGCTGGCTGTTGCCCCAGAATGCAGAAACCCCCAGGTAGCCAAAATACCATGTTTTCTACAGAAGTTTGAAATCTGAGAGGAAACAATCCATGCATCAAAAATGTGGAGAAGCATTCTAGCTAAAGCAGTGGTCCTCAAACTCCACTAAGCCAGAGCTTAGTGCTTTAAAATGCAGTTTCTGAAACTTACATCCTAAGTAAAATCATTTTGGCTTGAATAAGGCCCAGGAATCTGCACATCTGACAAGCTGATTCTCTCTGTGCTATGACTGTAGGTATTCATCCAGTATTACAGGCATCAATGGGGTAGAATAATATGATATTTTAAATATTATTAGGTTACTAATTACATGCATGTGTGCATGCTCAATCGCTTCAGCCATGTCCAGTTCTTTGCAACCCTATGGACTGTAGCCTGCCAGGCTACTCTGTCCATGGGATTCTCCAAGCAAGAATAATACAGTGGGTTGCCACTCTCTCCTCTAGGGGATCTTCCTGACTTAAGGATTGAACCCACTTATCCTGTGTCTCCTGTATTGCAGGAGGATTCTTTACCACCGAATCACTGGGGAAGACCTACTAATTACATATGCACACATATAGTTAGTCATTTATTATTATTACCAAAGAGTGAATTTGTACTAGTAATCAGGCTATAAAGAGTTCCAGACATTAGAAACGTCTAGTACAGCAGAGTAGACTGGCCTTAGCGTGTGTCAAGCCACTTGCAATCAATTCACAGACTTGAGAATTTTCACCAGCAAGGTGAACATCCCCCTGTAGTAGAGGAGACTCAGGGAAATGAAGTCATAAGAACCAGTTTAGGGCAAAGGTGCCATTAGAACTTTGATCTTTTCACTGTCATTTTCAGTGAGGAGTTTCAGGCTATAATAATATCATTGTTCTACTCATCATAATCACATTAAAATATTTTTTTTATTTATTAATTTATATTTGGCTGTGCTGGGTCTTTTCTCTGGTTGCAGCGAGCAGGGACCACTCTCTAGCTGTGGCTCATCGGCTTATCTAGAGAAGCCTTGCAGTGTTTTCTCTTGTTGCAGAGCGTGGGCCACAGGGCACATGGACTTCAGCAGCTGTGGCACGTGGATTCAGGAGTTGCAGTTCCCGGGCTCTAGAGTATAGACTCAGTAGCAGTGACCCACAGGATTTGTTGCTCTGTGGCATGTGGGATCTTCCTGGATCAGGGATTGAAACTGGGTCTCCTGCATTGATAGGTAGATTCTTTACCACTGAGCCCCCAGGGAAGCCCTAATCGCAGATTTTTAATGAGGATTATCTGGCATATTCCTTATGCTCTGTTGGTAAAATGGGTAGCATATTTTGAAAAGAAACTTGCCAATGAAGAATGTGCAGTTTAGGAAATGTAAGTAACTTGGCACATGGCCACACTCCTAGTAAGTGGGGGAACAGAATTCAAACTTGAGGTCTTCAACAGCAGAATCCACACTCTTAACCATCATGTGATATACCCATCTACTCATCATTTTGCAAGGATGCATACAACATTCACAATCTGTCAGGCCTTGATTCAAGGGATGGGGACACAAGGATGCTCACACCACAGTCTTTATCTCTGGAGCTTACAGGCAAGTGGGATGGAAGCCCCCTGCCTGTCCCCCTCTGACCTGGGCAATAGGACATCATAAAACTTACGCCATGATGGACATAGACTTGCCTCTTGTGGTGCACTTAGGTAAGACTTCCAGCAACAGGAAACTTGGACAGAGGGATAACTGGGATTGGGACAGGGGAAAGTGAACCAAGTAGAGGGAACAGCATCTGCAAAGGCCCAGAAGTGAGAGTGCGTTTGAAGGAATAGTCAGGCAAGTACACTTGGAGGCTGTGCACTTACACATGCCACTGTCCAGCTAATTCAGTTGAAATCTGTAATTCAGTCAGCAAGAGCTGCTTAACCACATGATCCCCGCTAGCTCAGTGGACCTAGAGGATCCACTCAGCTTCATGGTACAGTAAGGACAATGATGTCACCAAGAGAGGTGATGGGATATGGTGGGAAGAATGTGGGTTTTCAAGTCACAGAATCTGCACTCACCCCTCTCCAACCTCCACTTATTAGCTGGATAATATTGAGAAGTCTTTAACCCTTTCTGATCTGTAGTTTTCCCAATCATACATGAGAATGAATAAAGCCAGGATTCTTGAGGATTAGTAATAATCTATTTAAATGCCTGACACATATACAAACACCTAAAGCAAAGTCAGTTTACATACTGAAGTATTTGAGACCTATTTGAAAGCAATGATTTCATTATTATAGAAAATATTCTTTCAAATCAAAGACCATTAAGCCTGTAGCAGGATGGACAAAGAACATGATCAGAGGGTTCACAGGAAAAGAAACACACAAGAGTCTTAAATGCATAACATTTTAAAAGAAAATGTGCTTGCCCTTACTCATATGAAAATAAGTACAAATTGAAACCACAATGAGATTTCATTTTCTACATTTCAGATAATCACAGTCTAAAAAAGATTTACCATCACTCCATGTTGGAGACAGAGGCACGAGGTTCATTTTAGCAATATCAGTTAAACGTTGCAACATACAGGCTCTGTTACCCAGTGATTCCACTTTTAGAAATCCATCATGCAGATTACTGACACAGGTGTACAAAGAAGTATGAAGGAAAATGTCCATTGCAGCATACTTGAAACAAATTATTTGAAAGAGCGTAAATGACTATGGGAAAAGGCCTAGTTCAATAAGTCATGGTACAGGGAAAAAGTGTAACACAAAGCAACTACAGTAAAGGAGTCAGCTCATTCAAGAAATGTTGCAGAATGATCTCCAAGTAGGCAGCTATTTGTATTAAAAGATATATTTAATCCTGCATGCTTGCATGTGCATAGTGTATCTCTGGGATAATATAGCACAACTTGATGGCATTGATTCCCCCCTGGAACAGGAAACTCAGTGGCTTGAGTACAAAATTTAGCGGGGGGAGAGTTTTCACATTTTAAATGTTGTATCTACTAATAACATAAAAAACTCTGTAAATGAGCAGAAAATTAAAATATAACCAATAAAATATGAAGACCTAATATATGGTGGTCCCTGACACTTAACAGCTTAATCTTGAATGTAGAAAGGAGGAATGCCATATTCTCACTCTGTGTCCCTTATGAAAAATACCCCTTTCTGCCCTCTGGGATGGCCTATCATTGATGAAGAAGTGCCATAAGCAATACTGGAGCAGAACTAAATGGGCATGCTAGCCATCACACGTGCTATGTGATCCTCTATTCTAAACATAGAACTTTGCTCACCTATGCACTGGAGTGGAACAAAAGAAAAGATTTTGTTCTAACTGCAAATTCCTCTTGCAGGGCATGGTCTGAAACATTCGTAAGACATTTGGTCTGGCCAATAGGTTTTTTAGATCTTGTCCTGTCCAAAATCACTTAGAATGAGCCAAATATGTTCATGGGCATTTTGGACAGGACCAAATTCAAGGATCTTTGGGCATGAACCAAATGTATTATGGACCTTTTGAACAGGATGAAATGTCTGCTAACCACAAATTCCAGCTCCATCCATCATCTTACAAGCTGTGTGACCTTTTGCAATTAAGTGAACCTCTCTGAGACTTACTGCATTCATAAATCAAAGAAAAATAAAATTTTCAGCAATGATGAGAACATTAAATGAGATAATGTTTCAGAACAGCAACAGAGATACAATAGCTGTTTAGTTTTGCTGCTACATTCAAGAAGAAAATGTCCTTTAACTATTTTTCTGCTAACCTCTACTTACTGAAGATGATGTTCAGATATTGACAGCTTTGGTGTTTTAGATTATTTTTCAGAAGACCTGATAAGAGCATAGATCCTTGTTCTTGGGTTCTGTCTCAGACTCAGGCACTAATTTTTAGCACAGTCTTGGAAAAGTCATTCATTTTGTCTGTTTCAGCTTTTTAAAAGTCTGCAAATAGTATTGTAAATCATATTCATCATAATTGCATCACTTCGTGGAGTTATAATTTGTGAGTACATGTGAAAAGTGTACTCAGACATAATAATTAAAGTCAAAAACCTTTTAATAAATAAGCCAAATTAAGTGCCTTATACTGTGTAAAATGTTCCTCCCCAGGATGAGTAACAGGCTGGGCAGATTGGGCAGGGACATCCCAGCCATATATACCCCCTCAATTCCATCCCCACAATAAGCCTTCTGGTAGTATGTGAAGTCTTTAGACACTGATACAAGCTCATATTTTAATAGGTAGCTGACAAGTAGTTTTGAGAAAGAAACTCTCTCATGGA
The DNA here is from genome assembly GCA_006410635.1 of Cephalophus harveyi. Taxonomy (NCBI): domain Eukaryota; kingdom Metazoa; phylum Chordata; class Mammalia; order Artiodactyla; family Bovidae; genus Cephalophus; species Cephalophus harveyi. Next base: position 301,474 of record SJYT01057708.1, on the reverse strand, counting down.
AATATGAACAATGGTTGAAAGAGGCAATAATTGGCCCAGAAGCTAATCAGGGGCAATGGAAAGGGAGAGAAAAAAAGAAAATCACAATTATTGTGTGGGACTTTCAGGCATCCACAAAGAACACTGCAGGTCAGGAATCCAAGACCCATCTACTTCAAACTGGTCAGGCTAGGTCAGAATGATCATCATCAAAGATCTACAGACAATAAACACCAGAGAGGGTCTGGTGAAAACTCTTGCACTGTTGCTAGGAATGTAAATTGATATAGCTACTACGGAGAACAGTATGGAGATTCTCTAGAAAAAAAAAAGGAATAAAACTACCATATGATCCAACAATCCCACTATTGGGCATATACCCTGAGGAAACCATAATTGCATAGTTGAAAAAGACACATGTAACCCAATGTTCATTGCAGCACTATTTCCAAACCCAGGACAAGGAAGCAACCTAGATGTCCACTGATGGATGAGTGGATAAAGAAGTTGTACATATATACAATGGAATATTATTCACCCATAAAAAGGAAAGCATTTGAGTCAATTCTAAGAAGATGGATCAACCTACAGCCTATTATACAGAGTGAAGTAAGTCAGAAAGAGAAAATATAACGTATATTGACACCCATATATATGGAAACTGGAAAGATGGTACTGATGAAACTAATTGCAGGGCAGAGTGGAGACACAGAGAGAACAGACCCATGGACACAGCTGGGGAAAGAGCGAGTGGGACTAATAGAGAGAGGAGCATTGAAACATATGCATCACCATACACAAGACAGACAGCCAATGCGCATTTGCTGTATGATGCAGGGAACTCAGACTTAGCGCTCTCTGATAGCCTAGAGGCGTGGGATGGGGTGGGAGATGGAAGGGGGTTCAGCAGGGAGGGGACGCGTGTATGCTTATGGCTGACTCATGCAGATGTATGGCAGAAAAAGACCAATTATTTTCCCATTAAAAAAAAATTTTTTTTAAAGCAAAGAACTAAAAAAGAACAACAACAACAAAACTTGTCAGGCTAGATTAGGGGGACTTGAACAAGAGATATGGACCCAACGGGGCAGGAAAAACCCACCTCCTTGACAGCTATGCAGTAGCACCAAAAGCAGAAGTCCAGTTGGTTTCAGATGACTGAGCAGAGTCTCATGGGACTAAGGAAAACTCTCTGTTGGACTTAATTTCTCAGCTGACCAAACTGGCCCCTGCACTTAGTCTGTAGGCATATAGTCTTTTCTGCCTAACACAATTAATTATCCACTAAATTCACACATGTAGTTACNACCAAAAGCAGAAGTCCAGTTGGTTTCAGATGACTGAGCAGAGTCTCATGGGACTAAGGAAAACTCTCTGTTGGACTTAATTTCTCAGCTGACCAAACTGGCCCCTGCACTTAGTCTGTAGGCATATAGTCTTTTCTGCCTAACACAATTAATTATCTACTAAATTCACACATGTAGTTACTCTGTACTCAAAACACTGAGCTGAACATTTCCTTATTAAAAATTTCCCACTAAGAGTAACCATACAACATGAATTTTTTCAAAATAGTCTTTATTTTTCTTTCTTTTTAAAAATAGTATCACTTTTTTTTTTTTTGCCACTGTGTAGCCTGTAAGATCTTAATTGTTTCCTGATCACGAATGGAACTCATGTACCCTGCAATGGAAGCTTGGAGTCCTAACACTGGATCATGAGGGAATTACCTCCAAATAATCTTAACTTCAAATACAGTGTTATTTTGGCCCCAGGAACCATTGAGATAATTGAGAATTTCCATATTTGTGCAATTTTTATTAGATTATTCACTCTAGAAAGAATTGCTAGAATTGTTAGAAATATTTTCATAAAAGAATGAATGCTTGAAAAATATCTAGTTAATCAAAAGACAACAGTTGTTGAGCCTCAAGTGTTAAAGGACATGTCTGTGTCCGCTGGTCCTATTCACTTTGCAGTGAAAATATTTGGATAATCTGCCAATATGAAAATCCTCAGGATTTATAGGGCTATAAGGCAAAGCTGATAGCATCAAGAGAAAGTAAAGTTTTTCCAACTGCTTCTGTAAACAGTCATTGTGTCTGCCAATCAAATCACTTTAAGTGTTCCAGTCCATTTAATTATTACATTTTATTTTAACGTCAAAACGAGTACAAAGAGCAGGGAAAGAAATACATGCTATGATCAGAATACTCTTCAAGAAAATTACACATTAGGGATAAAAAGCTCATAGACCTATATTCTTAGCAGAGAAAACATGATTCCCCAGTGAAAGTGCCTCAAATTCATAAGTTATAGCAGCAGATGTGGCAGCCAGAGCAGCAGGCTGGGAATGTCAATGCGACTTGGGAGAACTGTGAAACCGAGGATAAGCAGCAGGCCTTCTTGGATGACAGGTCAATGTGAAATGAGAAACCAGCCTCCATCCGACTCCCACTGCATGGGTGTCAACATCAGAAAATGCTCCATCACATAGCTAGTAGAAGCACAGCCTGATGGACACAGAGCCTGACCTTGCTTCCCCAGGAGACAATCCCTGAAGGTCATGGGTGAGGAATACTGGCAAGGGTCACTGAGGGGGGCGTGCGAGTACAGCTGCTTGCTCAAAATCCATGCTCTAATCAACAGGACTCAGCCTCAAGGGGTTGTCATGTCAGCCCTCTCCGCGGCACTCACTGAACAAATGAAAAGCAAAGCCCAGGAAAGGGCTCTCGCCTTTCAAGATCCAAAGCTGCATGGAAAGGAAAGGAAAGCATGAAGAAAAGGATTAAAGCAAGGTCCAGCATGCATGGGAGGGCCAAACTAGCTTGGCGTGTTGAGCAGCACTTGAGTCCTTTATTGCAGAACCAAAAGAGAACTCTGCTTAAAAGTGATGTAAAGAAAGGGGAAGAGAAATGGTGGGTGGGTGGATGGTTGAATGGTGGATGGGTGGATGGATGAATGGTGGATGGGTGGATGGTTGGGTAGGTGGGTGAATGGATGAATGGATACATGGATAATCCTCAAGGGGTTGTCATGTCAGCCCTCTCCGCGGCACTCACTGAACAAATGAAAAGCAAAGCCCAGGAAAGGGCTCTCGCTTTTCAAGATCCAAAGCTGCATGGAAAGGAAAGGAAAGCATGAAGAAAAGGATTAAAGCAAGGTCCAGCATGTATGGGAGGGCCAAACTAGCTGGACGTGTTGAGCAGCACTTGAGTCCTTTATTGCAGAACCAAAAGAGAACTCTGCTTAAAAGTAATGTAAAGAAAGGGGAAGAGAAATGGTGGATGGATGGATGGATGAACGGTGGATGGGTGGATGGTTGGGTGGGGTGGGTGAATGGATGAATGGATACATGGATAAATAAATGACAGATAATATGTTTGGCTTCCCTAGTGACTCAGATGGTTAAGAATCTGTCTGCCAATGCAGGAGACCAGGGTTTGATCCCTGGGTCAGAAAGATCCCTTAGAGAAGGGAATGACCACTCACTCAAGTAATCTTACCTGGAGAATCCCATGGACAGAGGAGCCTGGCTATGGTCCATGGGGTCACAAAGTGTCAGACACGACAGAGCCACTGTGAGAGGATAGGTGGACAGAAGGATGGATGAATGGATAGACGGATAAATAAATGATAGATAATGTGTTTAGGTTTATAGTTACACCTTTCTATCAATAATTCTATTTGTACTTAAAACCACCTCTCTTCATACATATGTAGCCATGCTTGAGATGTGCCAACTTAGGCAGTGAGCACACAGCCCTCACCTTTACATAATCAGAGATGTCTAACTTCCCCAGTTGATGCTTCAAAATGAAATCCTGCCTTGTGGCTTACTGTGATGTGTAGAATTTTGCACGGCCCTGGAGGCACCTACCAGACTCCCTGGTTTATGGGTAGCTGGAGGCTGCTAAGATTCAGGGCAAGGGGAGTCATGCGTCCTGCCTCTGGTAAAGGGGACATCAGCTGGATGGCACTCAGTGTCCAAGGCATTAAGGCTGTTTATTTTCTGCGCTTCCTCTCATCGTCCACCCTGGCCTGCTTCCTCTGCACCCACCCGTGTCCTTTTCATCAGGTTTATCGTCAGTGACTACTAGCTGGCCTGGAAGTGGAGATGTCAAGCTGAGGCTGCAAAGTTAGAAGCTCATGAGGCCTTCCAGCTGGAAAGAAGGAGGACATAGTGATGGTCCTTTCAGGTGGAAAAAAGAGATCTGTTTCTCGTATGTTTGTTCAAACTAATTATACACATGGAGGTAAATTCCGCCTGACACCGACTCCATTTGTCCTGATTCTTAGCCCATCCTGGGGAAAAGAAAAGAAAAAAAATAATAAGACATATGATAGCCTGCTGCTGCTGCTAAGTCGCTTCAGTCGTGTCCGACTCTGTGCGACCCCATGGACGGCAGCCCACCAGGCTCCCCGTTCCTGAGATTCTCCAGGCAAGAACACTGGAGTGGGTTGCCATTTCCTTCTTCAATCCATGAAAGTGAAAATTGAAAGTGAAGTCGCTCAGTCGTGCCCAACTCTTAGCGACCCCATGGACTGCAGCCTACATGCTTGCAAAGAATCTGAAATTAATGATGGAATTAATGACTTCACTTACTGACTCAACAGATATTTTGGTTGCAGCAAAAGATGTTGTAACTGTACATCCGTGTTCTTTAACAATAACAGCATAAATGTTTCAGTTTAGCTTGAGGAGGCTACCTCCATGCTTCTACATGTTTAGATTTCATAAACTTCTAGTAGGAAAAATAGGTATAGGTGAAACTTACCAGTCAAAGTGGTAGTGATAGTAGTGAATATTGTCAAAGGTTGCGACCCTAATTGCTTTATGTGGATTATCTTTAAACTCACGAGCTAAGAATTATGACAACAACCTCGTTTTGTAGAAAAGAAGACTGAGACACAGGAAGGCCAATGTCTTGTGCAAAATTTCACAGGGGCAGAAGATCGACCCAGACAATAAGACTCTAGAATCTGTTCCCCTTAAATACCACACTATAGTGATGGTCCTTTCAGGTGGAAAAAAGAGATCTGTTTCTCGTATGTTTGTTCAAACTAATTATACACATGGAGGTAAATTCCGCCTGACACCGACTCCATTTGTCCTGATTCTTAGCCCATCCTGGGGAAAAGAAAAGAAAAAAAATAATAAGACATATGATAGCCTGCTGCTGCTGCTAAGTCGCTTCAGTCATGTCCGACTCTGTGCGACCCCATAGACGGCAGCCCACCAGGCTCCCCGTTCCTGAGATTCTCCAGGCAAGAACACTGGAGTGGGTTGCCATTTCCTTCTTCAATCCATGAAAGTGAAAAGTGAAAGTGAAGTCGCTCAGTCGTGCCCAACTCTTAGCGACCCCATGGACTGCAGCCTACATGCTTGCAAAGAATCTGAAATTAAAGATGGAATTAATGACTTCACTTATTGACTCAACAGATATTTTGGTTGCAGCAAAAGATGCTGTAACTGTACATCCGTGTTCTCTAACAATAACAGCATAAATATTTCAGTTTAGCTTGAGAAGGCTATCTCCATGCTTCTACATGTTAGATTTCATACACTTCTAGTAGGAAAAATAGATATAGGTGAAACTTACCAGTCAAAGTGGTAGTGATAGTAGTGAATATTGTCAAAGGTTGCGACCCTAATTGGTTTATGTGGATTATCTTTAAACTCATGAGCTAAGAATTATGACAACAACCTCGTTTTGTAGAAAAGAAGACTGAGACACAGGAAGGCCAATGTCTTGTGCAAAATCTCGCAGGGGCAGAAGATCGATCCAGACAATAAGACTCTAGAATCTGTTCCCCTTAAATACCACACTGTGCTGCATCTCATTATTTTTGCTGATAATTGAGCTGTGTAAAGTATTCTCTTGAAGCCTCCATTGGTTTTGCAGAATATTTCAAGTAAATAGAAATGAAAGCAAACATTTTTGTTCACTTATCCATATTACAGTTTAGAGGCATTAGTATCACTTTACGAATGAGAAAACTGCAGTGAGAAACCAGTAAGAGGCTATCCCATAATCAAGACAGGGACGTGCTGGATTAGAGTCTTAGAATTTACAGCTCTGATTTCATGTCAAAGGATTAATTCCATCTTCTTGCACTAAACCAGGAAAGAAGGAAAAGGTCAGTTTCTTGCTCTCAAAGTAACAATTACGTAGGAGGAGAATCAAAAGGAAGAGAAAAGTAGATGAACTTGATGTAATGTCATGCCATTTAAATATTATCTAAATGATGTCAACTTTAGCAAACTTCATTCCCCTGGGCTAAATCTGAAAACAGACTTAAGAAAGAAGGTTACTGTGAGAACTTTAATGAGTAGTAAGCCTCTTTGATCCTACAGAAGCAAAAGAATCTATCAAGTTCTAATCGAGTTTCAGTCACTGGACCATAAAGACATCTCTGGGTGTAAATGTGAACATGAAACAGAAATACTCCAGAGTTTAAGTAGAAAAATACACACATTTTGACTCAGACATGATCCTCTCTCTGCCCTAAATTTTCTGTCACTGTGAAATTACAAAGAGTTAAATGACTACAACTTCCTGTTAATAACAAAATTAGTTAAATAATAAAACAACAGTGTCACTTCATTGCTGTGTGCAAAACATAACCTAAACCAATGTAAACCCTTCCCTAGACCAAAGTGAGAAAATCATATTTTGTGGAATACTACTCCATCAAAATATTCCAGAAAAATATGTGCATCTTACGTTAGAACATATTTAGGAAAAACCACACACCCTTCTTGGATGTCCTTGAAGTCCTTTGTAAACTTCAGAGTCCATGGTAAACTTTTTGAAATTCAAAGAGGCTGTTTCATGGGCATAATTGTTATTAAACCAGTATTAAACAACTAGGAAAGGCACTGGGAAGTTCTGCAGAAAGAAACTTCCTAACTTTCTTTAAAACAGTGTTTCCCAAAATGATTGTTTCTTTCAGATTATGCCCGCGGAATTTTCTGGTGAAGTCTTCATTTAGGTAGGGGCAGCATCTGTGCTCTAGGGGGTCCTCTTTGTTCCTTCCTCTTCCATAACTGTTTTAATTAGAAGAATCCTCTCAAGCTCATAAAAGACTGCTGTCTTTATGGAAGAACCTATTGGGAAGCACAGTTATTGCTGCTCCCCTGTATCTTTGGATCAGCCTTGACCATTTGCTCAACATACAGTCGACCACATTCCCAACCCTCATATTGGGGCATCTCAAGGCTATTAATATAGAAAGTCCTGAACCCCTCTTCTTTGCTCTGACTGTTTTTCTTCTAGACCTGGATTCTTCCTTACCCTCAAATTTGTCCATACCAGGCCACATCCGCTAACCTGCCTGATAAAACCTCAGGTCCGAGGTCAGCATTACTCACAACCTAGTGCCACCAGTGACTGCTCCTCTTGAAAGAGAATCAGCATTACTGCACCAGTCTGGAAACAAATGATTGCATCAACTGCCGAGAGATCTGAGGTACAATCAGGATGCACAGATTGATAGCATTATCTACCATGCTAAGCACACACAGCTTCCTTAGTCCTCGGTTTAGAGATCCATAAAATGATGACTTCCTTACCTATCTTTCTTATAACATGGACAGGACAAAAATTTTCTACACAAAAGTATAGCCTTTTAGCTTTTTATGTATCACTTCCCTTTTCATCCGTATCCACTTAGTTGACATATTATTATGGCTCTCAATAGTTTACAAAATGATGCTACACATTTATTTTCATTTAATTTTAATGCTTCAAGGTGAGGTTGGGGTAATGATGGCAGTTTCCGATGAGACCACTGAAGACACGGACGTTTAAGTGAATTGCTCCTAGTTGCATAGCTGGTAAAGAAGGTGCTGGTCTAAGACCCCACTGTGTGAGGCCAGGGTGGAGGGCTGCCACTGGAGTCTCCTACCTAGGGAGCATCTTCACCTTTGGCACTAGGCCATCGACACCCTGGTGACCCAGTGACCTTCTGAGAATCAGGCTCAATTACAAACTTCCTACACAATGTCTTCTCTCTAAATAAAGGAACATTGACCATGCAGTTTACTACTGCTTCCTTCTCATCAAAAGGGAAGTTCAAACAAACACCTCCTCCTGACTTGCACACCCAAGATACAATGCCTTTAGATACCCATATGCTTGAGGAATGGTGAGACAGCGAAGTTATGTTTAGTCAATGCTTTTTTTTGTGAGGAAGGTGTAGAAAACCAACACATCGCTTCATTTGTTCACTCACTGATGGATTCATTCATCAGTTCCTTCTGGACATACTGAAAACTACTCTGTGCTAGACATTCTACCAGAAGCTAGTGATTTAGACATGATCAAAACAGAAGGGCTTCTGGGCTTCCCTGGTAGCTCAACTGGTAAAGAATCCGCCTGCATTGCGGGAGCCCTGGGTTCGACCCCTGGGTTGGGAAGATCTCCTGGAGAAGGGAAAGGCTACCCACTCCAGTATTTTGACCTGGAGAATTCCAGGGACTATATAGTCCATGGGGTCACAAAGAGTAGGACACGACTGAGCAACTTTCACTTTCAAAGCAGAAAGTTTTCTGTACTCAGAGCACTGACCTTGTAGTGGGCAACCAGACAACAAATTAATAAACATACACAAAAATAAGGTGATCCTTGAGACTAAGAAGTCTAAGAAGAAAATAGCACAGAGTAACAGGGAAAGTGACGAGGACGCAAGGAGGACACCAGGCATCATTGTTTAGGAATGGTAACAGCCATCTTTTCTGGTGAGAACAGAATAAACAACATCACCTAAGACCTTTGAAACAAGAGAATGGGCTAGAAGCAAGGATATGTTGGACTGGACCTATTATTAGCTTGTGTGGTTTCAAGTTCATCAAACTGGACTCCTAAAATTGTGCATCAAAAAGTGATTATTTGGGTTTTTTTTTTTTTTTTTTTTGAAAATTTAATGGAAGCTATCTGGCTTCCCAGGTGGTGCTAGTGGTAAAGAACCTGCCTGCCAGTGCCGGAGACGTAACAGATGCAAGTTTGATCCCTGAGTCTGAAAGATGCCCTGGAGAAGGGCATGGCAACCCACTCCAATATTCTTGCCTGGAGAATCCCATGGACAGGGAGTCTGGCGGACTACAGTCCATGGGGTCACAAAGAGTCGGACATGACTGAAGTGACTTAAAACGCATGCAATGGAAGCTGTCAGAAATCAAGATTTATAGACTGACAAGGAACTGAGGAAAAGGGAGTTTGGAGTGGAAAAAAATTAAGGCCAGTCGGTGTTCTTCCATTGAAAGTCTTTGACTTTCATTGTTAAAGGGGGAGCAAAAGGAAATGAATAATTACCTTCATGAGAAGGGGTCAGGGGGTGACCTGCTCACCAAGCGAAGGCAAGGCCGGCACTTGCTGTCTTTTGGCCCTGTTAACCACGCTCTTGTTTATGCAGTTTGAATTCCAACTGCTGAAGAGTTTTACACTATTCAATGAACATCTTCTGTCATGTTCATTTTCAAAAGGATATAATTTCCTATCCAAACTGTAACATACCAACTTTCAAAGGCAGCCGCTGTGGGTAGCTGGTGATGGCACCGTGTTTCCTAACTGGTGATTAGCAAATTTATTGCATGATAAACCATTTTCAGTGCAGTTTTGAAAAATAAAAACATGCTTCTTCCTGAGTAATTAGTTGCTCTTTACCGCCAACAAACTGTAATTTTTATTCCTTTTACCCAAGCCCATTTATTAGGAGAGAGAGAGCTAGCAAGCATTTAGGCTTTTGTGTTTATACTGCAAAGAAGACATGGCATCGGAAACCTGCTATGAGAATTCTGAATGCCGTTATATTTTAAAATCCACATTAATTATAGATCCACTTATTCTTAGAAAAGACAGGAATTGCAGCAGAATGGTAGTGGGTGGGGGGAGCGATTCATGTATAAATTGCCTCCCAAGGACCCCACTGAAATTTCCATAACATTCACCACATGACACTGATGTGTGAAAATTGACACGAAGATTTGAAAATTGGGACCGAGGGAGCCCAAGCATAAAATAACTTCAATTTTGCGCTCCCTCTGTCTCTCAGAGGAATAGCGCACAGGACTGACCACACAACACAAACAAGCGAAGGGGGGGGGAAATCCAGGAGAAGGATAGGAGTTATTAAGGAGAAAACACACTTCTCACTCACAGAGAGAAAGGATGATCAATGGATTTAGTCACAGAGAAATTCAAGCAGAAAATTGCTGCTGTTTTTTATCTGAACAGCAGAAAGTTTAACCAAACCAGAATTCTCAAGTCTGAGGAAGGCAACCACAATACCTGTGCTTGAAAGGATGGGAATTGGGTTTCTGAACCAGGGGGAAATGGCCAAGTCCTCTTACTCTTTCACGATATAATGAGTAGATTTTTGATAGAGGCTTTGCATCTGAAATGCCTTAGGTCAAGGCTAACATCCATTACAGCCCCCAAGAGTTTCAAAGTGTATGAAATAAATAATCTGCTTGGTTCCATTACTTGTCCTTGAAGGAAAATAATACCCCAAACAGTGTCCAAAATGAATGTGTAAATAGTACACCATCTACAGATAGTCTATCCACTGAGTGACAAATATAAAATCATCACTGACAAAATGGAATGTACCAGCAATTCCTCACCTGGTAAAAATATTTAATGAGCAGCTCAAATTGCACTATTTTGGCAAGTGCACTTCTGAAGCTTAAAGAAAACAGAATTTGGCAGGGGGGGGGGACTCTTTATCTACCCAAGCTTTTGGCTGTCCTGAGTTACCTTTAATGTAAGAAAATTGATAACTCAATTACTTGAACTGCATGGTTTTAGGTGAGAAGTAGCTGTCCACACTTGGAGAACGACTTAAACAGTGTCAATTCCAACATCAGGGTTTTCAGAGCCATTGGAATGAACAGAATGTTCTATGTGAACATCTCTCTGCTGTTATTCCTCTGAGATAAAGGGAGTAAACAGTTAGACTTTCCTCTAAAAGAAGTTTAAGTTTTAGGAACACTATACCAGAGTTTTGGAGAAGGCAATGGCACCCCACTCCAATACTCTTGCCTGGAAAATCCCATGGATGGAAGAGCCTGGTAGGCTGCAGTCCATGGGGTCGCTAAGAGTCAGACACAACTGAGCGACTTCACTTTCAATTTTCACTTTTCACTTTCATGCATCGAAGAAGGAAATGGCAACCCACTCCTGTGTTCTTGGCTGGAGAATCCCAGGGATGGAGGAGCCTGGTGGGCTGCCATCTATGGGGTGGCACAGAGTAGGACACAACTGAAGCGACTTAGCAGCTTAGCAGCATACTAGAGTTTAAAGCAGATTTACAAAAATAGAATAGAACTTCAATGAGAGCCTTCAGCCCTTGGTAGTTACATGATTTTAGGCATGTGACTTGATTTCTCTGAAGCTTGGTTTCCTCAAGGAAAAATCAGGAAAGTTTTTACTTAAGGTGGTCAGGAGGAGTAAGTTCAATACACCACATAAGATTTGAATAAATATTAGCCAGTAGTATTTTATTTCACTGTACCTTTAGCAGTTACTCACTTAGGGGCTTCCCTGATGGTTCAGCAATGCAGGAGACCCAGGTTCAATTCCTGATTTGAGAAGACCCTCTGGAGTAGGGCGTGGCAACCTACTCCAGTATTCTTGCCAGGCAATTCCCATGGACAGAGGAACTTGGTGGGCTGCAGTCCATGGGGTCACAAAGAGTCAGACATGAGTTAGTGACTAAATCACTCAACACTTCATGCAACCACACCAACAAAAATCCCAAAATCTGTACAGGGTTTTAGTATTTGCATATTTTATATTCATTTTATCATTTTATTCTTACTTGATTCTTGTACTAATTAGAATAATACTAGCTGCTATAACAAATCAACCTTGAGACTTCAATGACTTTACATTAAAAAAAAAAAAAACTTTTATTTTTACTCTTGAAAAAGTCCAACATGGGTGGTCTTGGTAGAAACAGAAGCTTCTTCATGGCAACTTGGGGGCCCAAACTCCTAATGTGGATTCTGTATTCCTTTTTCCTGGGCTATGGGAACCCATGTGTTTGGCTGGTATTTGGGGAGGCAGCGTGGAAGGTCACTCAGGGGAGGTTTTCATCAGCCACATGCTTCCATTTACATTCTATTGGTTAGAAGTCACGTGGCCCCACTGAGCCCCAGGGGAACCTGGGAGCGGGTATACAGTCTTAGCTCTAATATCCCTACTGAAAAGACCAAGACCTACAAAGAGTAAACAGGATTTCTCCTTTTCATAGATGAACAGAACTCAGAACAGTTCACTTCTGTGAAATCATGAAACACTCAAACTCAGTCTCTGGACTCCTAGTTCATTGATTTTTCCTTCTATCCCCCTCAGCTTCACTGGGAGCATCAAGACAGCTTAAGAGACAGATGATAAAACAGGTTATCAGGCTATCAGGACTCCTGCTTGTGCTTTCCCTCTAGTGTTCTCTCCCACCCTCAAGCTGCCCACATCACTTCAACCAGGGAGGGAAAGAGTGCAACAGACTGTTTCACATTTGTGGCATTTTCAAGGGCCTAAAAGACTTCCCTGCCCCTCTAGCCCTTGTATTTTATAGGAATTGTTGTTGTTTAGTTGCTCAGTCATGTCCAACTTTTTGTGACCCGTGGACTATAGACAGCCAGGCTCCTCTGTCCATGGGATTTTCCAGGCAAGATCTTCTCAACCCAGGAACTGAACCTGCATTTCCTGCGTTGGCAGGCAGTTTCATTACCACTGAGCCACCAGGGAAGCCCCTATAAAAGAGCAGAGAAGCTTAATTGTTAGGACAATGTTTACTCCCCCTGAAAGGAGCTTGGGAACCAGCTCACCTATAGTTAAAGCAGTGGAACCTCTGCTACTAGTTTCCTGGCCCAAGAAGGAAACTAGTTTCTCTCCATTTTCCTGCATATCTGAACCTACAAACCGAGGATACAGAGCAGTTAAGACCCAGTTTGTTCTGCTCCCTTTTCTCCCAGAACCATCCGATACGAAGGCCAGATCATCCTGATTTTTCCAGAGGCTTAGAGATCTACCAGGTTTCCCAGGTGACTCTAGTGGTAAAGAACCCACCTGTCAGTGGAAGAGATGTAAGAGATGTGGGTTCGATCCCTGAGTGGGGAAGATCCCCTGGAGAAGGGCATGGCACCCCACTCCAATATTCTCACCTGGAGAATCCTGTGGACAGAGGAGCCTGGCAGGCTACAGCCCATGGGGTCACAAAGAGTTGGACACAACTGAAGTGACTTACCAGGCACGCAGAGATCCACCAGGTGTCCTGTTAAAATGTACCAGGATATTGCAAGCCTTTGGCCAGAAAGACCTCAATTATCATCTCAGAGGGCTTTCGGGCCATCAAAAAGTGAGCAAAGAAATCTCATAAGATTGTGTCAGACAGCTATGACCTTTTCTCACCTGCAGTAGCTCTGAATAAATATTCAGATGGTTTAAGACAGAAGGCAAACCAAGTTTACTGCTAAAGAGTCTAAATTCTTTTGCCCCAAAGACAGTTATTTTCTTTCACCTCAAACAACTTCAGGATATTGCCCCGGGGCCATGGGAGTATTTTGTTATTTTCTGTGTGAAATATTATATTCCCTGGTGGATGGGGGAAGATTGTATTTCTGTCCACTGATCCCCTTAGTTGACAGAGCCAGCAGCGCTGGTGACCTCAACATTCTGAGCTGCATCCAAATGTGGGCTTTTCTGCTGAAGGACCAAGATAAAGCCCAGAGACTGGAAGAAGCCACAAAAGCCCAGTCTCTGGAGAATCTGAGAGCTCTGCCAGGCTGGGATGGGTATGTCACGTGTCCACTGGCTCAGTGCGGTGTTACAATCCTGAAATACGAGGTCTGAGGCGCTGCTTGGCATAGGTAGCTGATAAAACCCTCATAATTCACGCCACTTACCAATCAGTGACCACCAGGGATTGTGTCAGGTGAAATACGACTCGGTCTCAACTGAGTTCTTCTCCACTCTTACATATAAATAAATCTCTTTCTGCTGGTGAAAATAAGTTGGCCTGTGGACAGAGAAAGATCTAGCGCTTTCCTTTTTTCAACCACCATTAGAGCTCTGATACATCTCAGAGGCACGGAAACTTCTAGGGAGGAACAGGATGCTATCAGAGGAGAGTTATGGTATCAAATTTCACCCGAATGGGCGCTCTTCTAGGTTCATTTATTTTTTTTTACTTTGCACTGCAGTTAGGTCTGTGATTTTCCCTAAGATGATGATCTACAAGACAGGCTGTTTGCATGCTCTGGATCTCATTTATTAAGAAGTGAAGTATGTAATGGTGAAAAATAGCTCGACGGGTTTCCTCTTTCTCTGGGGTATCTCTCTGCTGCCGCACGGCTGGCTGCACTCACAGTCAGTGCCACGAAAATAAATGGAAGGGAACCGGGCACTTGGGAGGCGCAGTGTGGGAGATCCTCCTCTGCATCTGGAAGCCTGCGACAGCCAACCTTCTCCTCCTTTCTGCCCAGGACTCAGGCTTGCGAAGGATCTGGGGGTCACTAGGATGGCAATTGCAAAGACACATGTGAGCCCCACACTCAGTAATTTATTTTCTTGACGGGCTGTGTGTGTGTGTGCGTATGTGTGTGTGTGTCTGTGTAGAGTCTCGGCTCACAGCGCTTATGGGGTGAGGCAGACTCTCCACCTCCCAGTCTGCAAGATGCCTTTCTCCAGTCACCTTGAGGACTTGCCAGCAAGTCAGTGGAAAATCTCTGAGTGCAGAAGAGGGTCTTAAGGACTTAGTGGGAAAAAAAGATGGTGCAGTTTGATCTACTAAGACATCTTTAGCAAATGCATTGATAATTTCTATGGCTGCACTTCTAGCTAGGGCAGCAGACTGCTTCTCGCAGACATCACTCCTCCAAATTTGTGGCAGCCCTATTTTATAGTCGATGAACTATATTCTGGAATATGGAGATAGTTAAACGACTGCTCAAAATTTTACCCTATGTTCAGAGCAGAACTGCTACCCAGCCCCATCTAGAACCTGTGCTTGGCAAGGCAGAGATCTTGCTTGGCCTTTCCAGCTATATCTTTGCTACTCATCAGTATTCATGTCTTTTCATTGTGTGTTTAGCTTTCTCCTAGGCACCAAGGAAAGCCATATTTTCCAGGAAGGACAAAATGTGTTATGATATAGATAACTAGCTGGTTATGATGCAGTTCTGTAAAGTTAGAAACACACACACACACACACACACACAGAGAAAAGATAGATCCTGAGAGTGTAAGAGATGCTGGGACTGATTTTTGTGCCAATCACTGGGTGAGGCATTCTATACACTTGACTCACTCAGCTTCGTGGTGCCTCTGAGATGCTATTGGGATGTTATGACAACCACAACACCAATGAGAAAGCCAAAGCTTAGGAAACTAATTTTCTATGTCTCCCAGATCATCAGTGACAGAATCAGAATTTCCACCCAAGCTGTGATACCACAATACACAGTTGGCTCACAGATGCACCTATATGAGAGGAAAGACTGGGAGACCTGAAAGTAAAGTCACTAAATTTCTGCAAACACCAATTATTTAGTAAGGATCTCTGGTGCTCAGGGATTCTTTTCTGCAAGGAGCCTGAGTTGCATGCTTGCACTCACCTGCTTTTAATTTGTGAAAACTAGTGGAAGCCCACAAGGTCATGTATTCCACCCCCTTGTGTTATAGTTGAGGAAATCAAGAACCAAGTGAGTGAAGTTAAATTTGTGGTATACACAGTGAGGAAGTGAAGTGAAAGTGTTGGTCGTTCAGTCATGTCTGACTTTTTGCAACCCAATGGCCTGTGGCTCCCCAGGCTCTCTGTCCATGGGATTCTCCAGGCAAGAATACTGGAGTGGATAGCCATTTCTTTCTCCAGGGGATCTTTCCAACCTAGAGATCAAACCTGGGTCTCCTGATTGCAGGCAGATTCTATACCATCTGAGCCCCTAGTTGAGACTAACACCTGGGTCTTCCAGATGCCCTGCTTCTCTTGACTCAGAGGCATTTAGCAATGGATTCTGCCATTTCCTTGGTTGCCAGGATAGACTCCATTTTTCTAGAAGGTGGGAGAATGATTGACCTCCCTACCTTGCCCCTCTCACAAGATGCTTTGTGAAGGTCACCATAGCTCTCAAGACGGAAACTCATTGGAGAGTCAAGATGATGAGACATGATGACCTCCAGATTGAGACCCTCAAAGGTTTAAGACTTTTGTTGGGCATGCTGGTTATGTTGTCCATCTGAGTCAAAAGCAATTCTGTTCTTGGTTAATTTGTTGAGTATTATTTCCTGGGTAATTTCTGCCAGATCACATGCCTGCTATCAGGTTGCTTCTGTTGAGGTTCAGTTGCTCAGCTGTGTCTGACTCTTTGCAAACTGGATGGCAGCACATCAGCTTTCCCTGTTCTTCACCATCTTCCAGAGTTTGCTCAAATTCATGTCCATTGACTCAGTGATGCCATCCAACCATCTCGTCCTCTGTCATCCCCTTCTCCTCCTGCCTTCCATCTTTCCTAGCATTAGGGTCTTTTCCAATGAGTCAGCTCTTCATATCAGGTGGCCAAAATATTAGAGCTTTAGCTTCAGCATCAGTCCCTCCAATGAATATTCAGGGCTGATTTCCTTTAGGATTGACTGGTTTCATCTCCTTGCAGTCCAAGGGACTCTCAATAGTTTTCTCCAGCAACCCAGTTAGAAAGCATCAGTTCTTCAGTGCTCAGCCTTCTTTATGGTCCAACTCTCACATCCATGCCTGACTACTGCAAAAACCATAGTAGTAATAATTTATTCTCTAACTTTTAATTTCTGATATCTTCTCATTTCCCCACATAAACTGTGTGAGATTTTCTTTCTCCCTGAACTTCTAGTCCAGAGGATCTGAATCCTAGATGCACAAGGAAGCCCTTGGGAAGATTTGGAATCCTCCTGCTCCCGACACCCTACCGCCCCCACCCCCCCCAGCACACACACACACACACAGATCTGTGAATGGATATTTGGCCCGGACATGAGTGGGGACCCAGGCACATGCCCTGATGAAGTCAGGTTCCTATCTTATTCCAATCATTTGTGGAGGAAAAGGAAAGACAAATAGGCACTAATTTCTGCAGGGTGCACCCAGCATTTTACATCTTTTACCTCATTCAGAAGCTACCACGCTTCTATGATGCAAGGTTTTATCATCTCTCTTTTTAAGTGAAGAGATTCACTCTCAGAGGAGTTGAATCTTCTAACCTAGGTCACACTAGATACAGGAGATATGGCATTCAAACACAGTATTGCTAAATTCTCCCAACCTCATCTTTTGTTTTTCTCATGTGAAATGTTTAGCTTGGTGCCTGCACACAGTGGGATGGCACAATGTGTTAATGCCCATCTCTTTCTACTCTCAAAATAGCCATTTATTTCCTCATATCTATTCTCAACAATTTTGTCAGACTGCCCTTCTGTTAAATTTAACTCAAGGTTATATATTTATATACCCTCTGAGGAAAAAACTTCCAAGAATTTCCTTTTCTTACAGAATCAAACCTAAACTGTTGTTGTTTAATAACCCAGTCGTGTCCAGCTCTTTGCGACACCATGGACTGTAGCTAGCTGGGCTCCTCTGTCCATGGGATTTCCCAGGCAAGAATACTGGGATGGGTTGCCATTTCCTCCTCCATGGGATCTTTCTGACCCAGGGATCAAACCCACGTCTCCTGCATTGACAAGCAGATTCTTTACCACTGAGCCACTAGGGAAGCCCCATAAAATCTAAAATACTTGATTTTCAAGAACCCACTTTATATTTTTGTCCAATTTTAGGGTTCAATTCTTTCTAAATTATCTATTCCTCCACAAGTCAATTTAATATCTCATCAAAATGACCTAAGTTTACTCCTCATCTTTTGTCTTACCTATTTCTTAAACCCTGTAAGGTTATGTAATACAACAATCAGAAATGATTTTAAGACAATTATCAATGAATCAGGAAAATGCCTAGATATAATATTAAGTGAAAAAGTAGTACCCAAAATTACATGCAAAATAACAGTAGTAGTTACAACTAGGTTATAGTTAAGTTTTTATTTGCTTCTTTTTTTTCTGTTTTCCAAGGTTCTTTTAAATTTCTTACAAAAATAACTTTTTATCTTACTTTTATTGTAAGATTAAATAAATTCAGCCTATCTTCCAGATATAAATATGGCACTTCTATAAAGTCTTCTTAATCATATTCAACCTAGTTGACCTCTGCTCTTTGAAGGCTTACATCATTCAACAGACACCCAGTGGACACTTCAACACTTACTATGTTCTCTGTTCAGCGTTCATTCTCCCACATGTTCTAGAGGGACTGATGCCACCAGTTGGTTCAAGAGTTAGAGTTAGTGATCAAGGCTAAGGCGATTACTGGATTTTATTTATAGGGCTATAGAGATGGGCTTTTTGTGAAGTAACACATTCTCTTTACTTTAAAAATTTTGAGCTTTTTATGCTGTTTGCAGCTAGCATATTTCTAGCCGTTGTTGTTGTCTAGTCACTAAGTCACATACAACTCTTTTGCAACCAATGGACTGTAGACCGCCAGACTCCTCTGTTCAAGGGACTCTCCAGGCAAGTACACTGGGGTGGGCTGCCTTTTTCATCTCCGAGGATCTTTCCCATCCAGGACTGAACTCCTGTCTTCTGCCTTGGCAGGAAAGCTTCCACCTGGGAAGCTTTCTAACTGATACAAATCCCAGAAGATTTGTTATACATATGTAATTTTTTTTTTTTTTTTTTGGCTACATGTATATAATTTTTATCTTTGCAACCAAACTGGCCCTCATTCAACAAACATCTATTAAATGTGTTTTCTGTGCCAGATCTTTATAGAAACAAAGATAAGCTCACCACCACTATATCCACAGAGACCTTGAGGTCTTGGCTGCTTGTCTGACATCCCCCTTTGCCCAGAACTAAATCTGGGGTAGGTTTTTTGGCACTGATGAACACATGATAGTCCAAAGATTCACCTTATGAGGTTTTTCACTACAGTGAATATCTTGTATCTTCCTTTTCAAGGTTTTCTTTGCAAATCTGGCTAATACAGTTCTGTTTTACCACCTACAGATCCCCTCTCGCTTTAAGGTTCATCTCTGTAATAATAACATTTTCCACTCTAAGCACATGTAGTTCAGTGACTGATGGTATAGATAGCTGTTTTGTTTATTTTGATGCAAGCATTAGCCCTTAAGCCTTTATACAATTCAATTCAACCTGAAAAGAAGGAAGAAAGGAAGGAAGGGAGGATGGGAAGGTAGAGGGAGGGAGGAAGGAAAAAAGGGAGAAAGGGAGAGAGAGAAGGAAGAAGGGAAAAGAAACTCAAAGATCTTGACTAGAAAGGCTTCCAAAATTATACTGAGAGATAGAAGAGGAAAAGTTGAAATTAGGCTAACAAATTCCTAAACTGATTTATGGCAGCAATCAGTATTTTAAATTTTTACTTTTAACCTCAGGGAAGTTACAGAAAAAATAACTCCAAGCTTGCCATCCAACCCAGTGATCAGACCTCAAATTTACTAATCTTGGCAACTGAAAGCAAAATTATAGGGTAGGAGCAACCACATAAAGTAACCCTTATTTGTAATTGCAGTAAGTGAGGGACACAGAGAAAACATCCAAGGCCAGCTTTCTAAGAACTCCTTCTCACCGGGAGCACCTGGGGCTAAATTGTGGCTGATTCACAACATCCTGCTGAAGGAAAGGCCGGGTGAGCAGAAAACCCACCTAGGAAGCCTGCTGAACACATCCGTGAGTCTGACTCATGCAAACGTTCCCCTCCTTCTCTGACTATGTCCTAAAGCAACCTTCAAATTTTCCAACGGATTGTGTTAGGAAAGAGATGGAGGATTTCACCACAAAGCAGACCCTGACTTTCGTTCCTATTAGGCAATTTTCTTGTCCCGTGACTTTGAGAAGTTCTCTTAACCTCTCCCAGCCTCATTTGCCCCATTTGTACATTGGAGAAGGTATAATGGCTTCAATGGTGGTGGTGCAATGGTCAAGAACCCGCCTGCCAATGCAGGAGACACAAGACATGTGGGTTCAGTCTCCGGGGAAGGAAGATCCCTGGAAGAGGAAATGGCAACCTACTCCAGTATTCTTGCCTGGAGAGTCCCATGGACAGAGGAGCCTGGCATGCTACAGTGCACAGGGTCACAAAGAACTGGACATGCCTGAGCTCACATGCAAAAACCACAAAGTGACGCATGCCAGGTGCTACGCTAGATGTCAATATAACTTTTTGTTAATTCTTTCTAACAACACTAGAAGCAAACATATTTTCATTTGAACCAATGAGGACGTTGAGGCTCAGATAAATTAGTAACTTGCCAAAACTCAAACGGTTTGTCATTTTAAGAACCAGAATTCATATCTGGATCGTTCTCAGTAGAACTGGTTACTACAGCAGTGAGACTCCCCAGTTTTTCCAGTGTTGTGTTGTAGTCTGCTTGGGAAGCCATAACAAAATGCCATAGACTCAGTGGCTTAAACAACAGAAATTTATTTGTTCCTAGTTTTGGAGTCTGAAATCCAAGATGAAGATACTAGTTGATTTAGTTACTGGTGAGGGTCCAGTTCCTGGCATGCATATGGCCCCTTGCTTACTGTGTCCTTTCATGGTGAAGAGAGAGTCATCTGTCTCATCTTGTTTAAGGACACTAATCCTGTTGGATCAGCTCACCACCCTTACATGTGTCTGTGCCTGTGTTTGGTTATGTCTGATTCATTGCAGCCGCACAGACTATAGCCCACCAGGTTCCTCTGTCCATGGGATTTCCCAGGCAAGAATGCTGAGTGGGTATCCCTTTCTTTCTCCAGGGGATCTTCCCCACCCAGGGATCTGAAGCCACATTTCTTGGGTCTCCCACATTGGTAGGCAGATTCTTTGCCACTGTGTCACCTGGAAATCCACCCTTATAACCTCATTTAACCTTAATTATTGATCCTTGTGTCAGGAAGATCCCCTGTAGAAAGGAATGGCACCCCACTCCAGTATTCATGCCTGGAGAATTCCATGGACAGAGGAGCCTGGTGGGCTACAGTCCACGGGGTTCCAAAGAGTCAGACCTGACTGAGCGACTAACACATCTCCATATAGGCCCTGTCTCTTGATACAGTTACATTAGGGCTTCAACATATGAATGGGGGGTGGAGGAGCATAATGTCCATAGATAGTGTCTTACATAAATTTCTACTCTATACAGTATTTTTGAGACTATTATTCTACTTCAGATATCTCCCTTTTTCTTCTCACTTCAGTGAGCTTCTAAATTCTGCAGATAATCTCTCCATATCACGTTTATCACGTTACTATATCTCCTTCAATCAGACCATCATCAACTCTCCCCTCGAATACTGTACAGCATGCTAACAGATTTCCAGCTGTCAGGTTTCATCCTCTCAAATGCATCCATCAGAAAACCACAGCACAGACAGCCTAGCTCAGACTGTCTCAGTCCACATCTTAAAACCATTCATTTGCTTAACAAATAAAGCCCAAACCCGATCTGATTGGCACTCACTGCCTCCCACTGTCAGGTACCAGGCTGCCTATCCAACTTTATCTGTTCCTTCTAAATCTCTTTTCCTTCTCCTTAGTACAGCTTGCACCGGTGACTCACTAATCATTTGTTTGCTTATTCACTTACTCACTTATTGAATAAGTATTTATTAAGCATCGCTAATGTTCCAGATACTGTGCTAGGCTTTGGACACTCAGCAGCAGACACCATTTCTACCCACATGGAGCATGTTTGACTAGGAGAGAAAGACGTTATGTGTTCTCACAGGAACTGCCTTCATGCATATCAGAGAACTATTATTCACCATGTCCCAGCTCAAAGCATTCCCCCATTAAAGTCGGCCCATAAGAAAATACTTGGAAAATATTACCTGATAAAAGTCCTGTGTCCAGAATATATAAAACTAAACAGTAATCAAACAATCCAATTGAAAAATGGAGAAAAGATTGGAAAAGACATTTCACCAAAGAATATATATGGGTGGCAAGTAAGCCCATGAAAAGATACTCAACCTCATTCAAATTAGGAAAATGCAAATTAAAACTGCAATAAAATATTACTATACATGCAAGAGAATGGCATGTATAATAATACACATAAGAGACTGACAAGTATGAGATATTGCCAAGGCTGTGGAACAGCAGAAGGTTTCATGCGTTGCTGATAAGAATATGTCATGGTATAGCCACTTTGTGAAACAGTTCATCAGTTCCTCAAAGGGTTAAGTATGCACTTATAGTAGGATCAGTAATTGCAGTCATAGGCACTTACCTGGGAGAAATGAAAACTTACAACCATATAAAGACATACGCATGTGTGTGTGCTAAGTCACTTTATTCATGTCTGACTCTGTGAGACCCCATGGACTGTAGGCTCCTCTGTCCATGGGATTCTCCAGGCAAGAATAACTAGAATGGGTTACTGTGCCTTCATCCAGGGAATCTGCCTAACCCAAGGATCGAACCTGCAGCTCTTACGTCTCCTGCATTGTCAGGTGGGTTCTTTATCACTACTACCACCGGGGAAGCCCATAAAGGCATGTATATGAACTGAATTTGTTTATAGCAGTATATTCATAAAGCCCTAAAAGTAGACGGCAGACAGATGTCTATCATTTGGTGACTGGATTAACAAATTCCTGTATATCCATACAACAGAACATGTATACCAGCTCAGTCGCTTCAGTTATGTCTGACTCTTTGTGGCCCTGTGGACTGAAGTCCACCAGGCTCCACTGTCCATGGAATTCTCCAGATAAGACTACTAGAGTGGATTGCCAGTACCCTCCACCAGGAGATCTTCCTGGCCCAGCGATCGAACTTCCTTCTCTTAGGTCTCCTGCATTGGCAAGCAGGTTCTTTACCACCAGTGCCATCTGGGAAGCCCCAGAACACTACTCACCAATGAAATGATTTAAACTACTGATACTCACAATATGAATATAATCTCAGCAATGTTATGCTAACTGAAAAAAAAAAAAAAGAATATCTATGGTAACATTTATTTTAAATATTCTGTAAAAGGCACTAAAGCTAGAAAGTGATTATTAGAAGCCAGTAGGTAGGGGGGAGGAATGGACTACAGATATGCACATTAGAACATTTTAGGATGATGAAACCCTTCTGTACCAAGTTTGTGGTGGTCCTTACATATCTGTGTAGGTTGATCAGGTCTTATCACTTCTCTCTCATGTTAAGTTTTTAAGGACTAAATCCCATTTTAGAGAAGGCATTGGAGAAAGAAACGATAGAAACCGAAGACACATCCTAATGTTTACCTAAATGAGGACATGAAATTTTTGCTAAATTTAACCCCTCTTTTCCCAGTTCTCCTGATGAAGGTTCTCTCTCTTCACTAGCACCCCTCTGACTCTTTCCCCTTAATGAGCCCTGAGCTGGAAGAGCAGGTCCTAGTCACTTTCATACCCTCTTGCTAATCCAGCACCTTTGTTTCGCTGGTGGCTCAGACCGTAAAGAATCTGCCTGCAATGCAGGAGACCCAGGTTTAATCCCTGGGTCAGAAAGAGCCTCTGGAGAAGGGAATAGCTACCCACGCCAGTATTCTTGCTTGGAGAATTCAGTGGATAGGGGAGCCTGGCAGGCAGCAGTCCATGGGGTCACAGAGTTAGGCGGAATGACTAACACTTGCAATTTTTTTTTCACTTTGCTCAGAATAGGATGTAATCAATGCATAATAAATTAAATTAGCCATGTTTTACAACTGCTCCTCATTCACCCCCAAACCAAACCTTTACTCTTTCATTGAAGAAACCTAAATGTCCACTGACAGAGAATAGATAAAGAAGATATGGCACATATACTACTCAGCCATAAAAAGGAATGAAATTGTGCCATTTACAGAATTGTGGATGGACTTAGAGCCTGTCATACAGAGTGAAGTAAGTCAGAAAGAGAAAAATAAATATTGTCTATTAATGCATATTTGTGGAACCTAGAAAATGATATGGATCAACCTATTTGCAAAGAAGCTGTTATATAACTTCCCAGTCTAAAAGAATCACTTCATTTAAGTTTTTAAAATGTCAGCCTTCTTTTTAACATTCCTTTAACAGGACTTTTGGCCAAATCATCTTCTAGGAAAGACCAACTCCACTTGATGGACCAACTCACTTCAGGTTGAAGTGAAGTTTGGGGGAAAAGGAAAATTACCTGGAAACCACAGACTTTATCCCTTGTAATTCTGATCAGAGGATGTAAGAGAGAAATGTATACTATGTATGCATTATTATTATGTGCTATATATTATTTTATTATATACATATATATGTATATATTATTACATAACATTATTATATAGTAGTATTTATATTGTTATATACAGGGGGCTTCCATTGTAGTGTCAGTTGGTAAAGAATCTGCCTACAATGCAGGAGACACGGTTTCAATCCCTGGGTCAGGAAGATCCCCTGGAGAAGGAAATGGCAACCCACTCCAGTGTTCTTGCCTGGAGAATCCCATGGACAGAGGAGCGTGGCAGGCTGCAGTCCATGGGGTCACAAGAATCAGACACAGCTTAGCGACTAAACCACCACCATTATGAATACAGTAAGTATAAAATACATATAAATAATCAATAAATTATATATAATACATATTATATATCACATATATAATATCAACTCATATAATATGTATGTTATATACGTTATACAAAAAGCAGTTCAAATTCTAATTAATATATTTTATTTTTGATATATATGTAAAAAGATTTTCTTTTTTTTTTGCAGAGAAGATGCCCCTATACAGACACACTGCATCTTCTGTTTAGAAGATAGTGATGTATCTTCATTCAAAAAATAGAGATTTTTGCAATATAAACTGATTCACTTAATAGGGATTTGTGAGATAATCAAAAATATATATTGGTCTCTGACTCCTGTTCCTGGCACAGAGCTTCTGAAGCCCTTCAAACTCCTAAGTGATGAAAGCAACAGGAGCATTTTTGTTCTAGTGAGAGGACTCTGAGAGGGCTCTTGGATGACCCTATGTATTAGCCTGTTCATCTGTATCCTTTATCACATCCTTGAACAAACTGGTAAACATAAGCAAGCAGTTCCTAAGTTCCGAAGGCTGTTCTATCAATCAAATCCAGGAGGGAGGGGGGCATGGAAGCCTCCAATTTGTAGCCAAGTAAAACTGAAGTTCTGGGTGACCAGGGGACCTACTACTTCCGATTGGCATATGAAGGCGGGCAGGGTGATCTTGTGGGACTGAGCTCTTGACATGTGGGGTCTGGAGTTACCTCCGAGTAGCTAGTGTCAGAATGGAGCTCAGTTGTAGGACACTTGCTGGTGTCACAAAGTACTGCTTGGGGGAGGGGGGAAACCCACACACATTTGGTGTCACAACTGTAAGCAGCATGTGGTATTTGTATGAGCAGGAAGGAAGAGACTCAGGTGTTTTCTTTTCTTTTTTCCAACACACAATTATTTAAGTATTGCACAAAGATTGGGTCCATTTTATCATGGTATCCTGAGAGCCTGGCATGATACAGAGGCACTGAAAAAATATTTGCCAAGTAAATTTTAAAAATTGAATGAGTGAATCTGTCAGCTGGCTCATATGACCCATTCATGACAACAGAAAATCCAACACTGTGTGCACACCCCTGGTCACTAAGATGTGATCAGCTTTACCTTTCCTGTTTTTAACTTTTTCACACTAATGCCTATTCATACGCATGTATAATTCTTGGCAGTGTGTATGGGATAGAGATTCCGGAGGTGAAAAGGCATAGTTAGAAAGAAGGTACCAGAAGAAGGAGGAGCAGGAGATGCAATATTTATTTACTTGAGAATATATAAGCTTAGTTTTGTTGCACTCAAAAAATATTCTGTGTATCAGTTCGCTGTACATTCAATTTTTCTCTTCAACATCAAATAAAATAGGCCAAAAATCATGCTATTACTAACTTTGCTAGCTAATTCGGGCTTCCCTGTGGCTCAGTTGGTAAAGAATCTGCCTGCAATGCAAGAGACCAGATTCAATCCCTGTGTCAGGAAGATCTCCTGGAGGAGAAAATGGCAACCCACTCCAGTATTTTTGCCTAGGAAGTCCCAGACAGAGGACCCTTCGAGCTTCAGCCCATGGTGGTCCCAAAGGGTCAGACATGAGCGACTAACACTATTATGACCACAGCTCTGCTCCAAGGATCTAGTCGTCACAACAGTAGAACATACTGGACTTCTCATGCCTTCTCTACCTTCTTTTTCCCAAATTCAATGTTCTTCTCTATGAATGGAATCAAAACAGTTTATCTTCAGGGCAGAGACCATTGTGAAAATGGAAAGCAATTTTCAGTTCTAGGCACACATTTTTTTTCACTGCTGCTACTGCTGCTGTTAAGTCACGTCAGTCATGTCCAACTCTGTGCGACCCCATAGATGGCAGCCCACCAGGCTCCCCCGTCCCTGGGATTCTCCAGGCAAGAATACTAGAGTGGGTTGCCATTTCCTTCTCCAATGCAATGCATGAAAGTGAAAAGTGAAAGTGAAGTCACTCAGTTGTGTCCAACTCTCAGTGACCCCATGGACTGCAGCCCACCAGGCTCTTCTGTCCATGGGATTTTCCAGGTAAAAGTACTGGAATGGGGTGCCATCGCCTTCTCCTTTTTGCTCTACAAACCTCTTAATACCTCCTACAGCCATAGATTACTTTTCAGCACTCTCTAGTGGTTCAATACATCAGTATCCATTTCTGTGTTTTTAATCTGAATGAATGGTGACCTACCATGATGCACAATTCCAGGGGGCACCATTCAAATCCTAGTTCATGTGGATGGCACGGGAACAAATCCTAGTTCAAGCAGCATGAATGTAGATGGTTCTACGATGTTCAACCTGGGCAGTGTTCAATTAGGCAGCCCTTGGCAACAGATTTGAATTACCAGTGGAATTTTCTTTTTAAATCTGCATGAATTTGTTGCTCCATTTCCTCATCTGGTAATGTAATAGCAACCATACATGAAATTTAATGAGTGAATATTCTGTGCCAAGTACTTAACTTGCATTATCTCATTTAACACTTATAGCCCTATGTGTGTGTGTTAGTTGCTCAGCTATGTCAAACTCTTTGCACTCCCATGGACTGTAGCCCACTAGGCTCCTCTGTCCATGAAATTCTCCAGGCAAGAATTCTGACTAGAGTGGGTAGCCATTCCCTTCTCCAAGAGATCTTCCCAACCCAGGGACTGAACTTGGGTCTCCCATATTGCAGACAGATTCTTAAACATCTGAGCCACCAGGGGAGCCCCTATAACTCTATATGTAGATACAATTATTGTAAAATCAACTGATTTTACAGTTGAGGTAACCAGTACATCTAGAAGTAAGTAACCCACTGGGAATAGTTATCAAAGCTTGAAGTGAAACTCAAGCATTTGGATTTCAAGCCCCAATATGCTTGTTTTGAATAATCAGCCAGGAAAGTTAATATATTTCCTATAATCCTTGCTGCTGGCATTCATTCTTCGTTGTGCATTGGAGGCTTCACTGGAGGATTTGGTGGGAGCAGACTTCTTTGTGCTGCAGTAAGGAAGTGGCAGAGGATGAGATGGTTAGATAGCATCATTGACTCAATAAACATGAATTTGGTCAAACTCTGGGAGTTGGTAGAGGACAGGGGAGCCTGGTGTGCTGAAGTTCATGGGATCACAAAGAATCAGACATGATTTAGTGACTGACAGCAGCAACAAAAATGTCACAAGAAATCTCATCCCAAAGCGAGTAATGATGATGGAGCTTCTGGGATGTTAGAGGCTCTTTTGCTAGAAGAAGGCATGAAAAAAGGGTTAGGGTTAGGGAGCCAAACCGAATAAAACACAAGGAGAAAGTTTGGTACCTATGAACCAAGGCTTCAACAATGATGTGAAATCTTCGGGTCAAACAATGATTTTGCTCGGCAACAAGAGCGGTATTTTTCACAGAACTAGAACAAATAATTTCAAGATTTGTATGGAAATACAAAAAACATCGAATAGCCAAAGCAATCTTGAGAAAGAAGAATGGAACTGGAGGAATCAACTTGCCTGACTTCAGGCTCTACTACAAAGCCACAGTCATCAAGACAGTATGGTACTGGCACAAAGACAGAAATATTGATCAATGGAACAAAATAGAAAGTCCAGAGATAAATCCAGGCACCTATGGACACCTTATCTTTGACAAAGGAGGCAAGAATATACAATGGAGTAAAGACAATCTCTTTAACAAGTGGTGCTNTACAAAGCCACAGTCATCAAGACAGTATGGTACTGGCACAAAGACAGAAATATAGATCAATGGAACAAAATAGAAAGCCCAGAGATAAATCCACACACCTATGGACACCTTATCTTCGACAAAGTAGGCAAGAATATACAATGGAGTAAAGACAATCTCTTTAACAAGTGGTGCTGGGAAAACTGGTCAACCACTTGTAAAAGAATGAAACTAGATCACTTTCTAACACCACACACACAAAAAAACTCAAAATGGATTAAAGATCTAAACGTAAGACCAGAAACTATAAAACTCCTAGAGGAGAACATAGGCAAAACACTTTCTGACATAAATCACAGCAGGATCCTCTATGATCCACCTCCCAGAATACTGGAAATAAAAGCAAAAATAATCAAATGGGATCTAATTAAAATTAAAAGCTTCTGCACAACAAAGGAAACTATAAGCAAGGTAAAAAGACAGCCTTCTGAATGGGAGAAAACAATAGCAAATGAAGCAACTGACAAACAACTAATCTTAAAAATATACAAGCAACTTATGGAGCTCAGCTCCAGAAAAATAAAGACACAATCAAAAAATGGGCCAAAGAACTAAACAGACATTTCTCCAAAGAAGACATACGGATGGCTAACAAACACATGAAAAGATGCTCAACATCACTCATTATCAGAGAAATGCAAATCAAGACCACAATGAGGTACCATTTCACACCAGTCAGAATGGCTGCGATCCAAAAGTCTACAAGCAATAAATGCTGGAGAGGGTGTGGAGAAAAGGGAACCCTCTTACACTGTTGGTGGGAATGCAAACTAGTACAGCCACTATGGAGAACAGTGTGGAGATTCCTTAAAAAACTGCAAATAGAACTGCCTTATGACCCAGCAATCCCACTGCTGGGCATACACACCGAGGAAACCAGAATTGAAAGAGACACATGTACCCCAATGTTCATCACAGCACTGTTTATAATAGCCAGGACATAGAAACAACCTAGATGTCCATCAGCAGATGAATGGATAAGAAAGCTGTGGTACATATACACAACGGAGTATTACTCAGCCATTAAAAAGAATACATTTGAATCAGTTCTAATGAGATGGATGAAACTGGAGCCGATTATACAGAGTGAAGTAAGCCAGAAAGAAAAATACGAATACAGTATACTGACACATGTATATGGAATTTAGAAAGATGGTAATGATGACCCTGTATGCAAGACAGCAAAAGAGACACAGATGTATAGAATGGACTTTTGGACTCTGAGGGAGAGGGTGAGATGATTTGGGAGAATGGCATTGAAACATGTACACTATCATGTAAGAAACGAAGCACCAGCCTATCTTCGATATAGGATACAGGATGCTTGAGGCTGGTGCACGGGGATGATCCAGAGAGAGGATATGGGGTGGGAGGTGGGAGAAGGATTCTGGATTGGGAGCTCGTATACACCTGTGGCGGAGTCATGTCAGTGTATGGCAAAACCAATATGGTATTGTAAAGTAAAATAAAGTAAAAATAAAATTAAAAAAAAAAAAAGATTCACCTCCAGTGAAAGCCTGGAAAGCTTTCACTGGCTGCCTCCTCCTTGACTCCCCGTCTTTGCCACACCCTGATTCTCTTTTTTATTTTACAAATATTTCAACTCTATAACTACAACTAAGAAAAGTCTATCATCTTTCTTAGGGGTTCATCTGAAGTTGGGTGTTTTTTGGTCCCTTTCATGCTCATTTAGTTTATTAGTCAATCACCATTACTTTTATGTGAAATAAAACCACAGCTTCTAGGGAATTTTTTGTTTTGTTTCTCTGCAACTCTAAAGTTCAAGGCTGTGGACGCTGTCAAAATACTTGACCTAGAAAAATCGCCAAGGCTGTGCAGTCTCCTGCTGGTTGGATTGGGGTGATAAATTGCACCAAACATTCTTGTTCTGCTTCTAGGACTTGGTGTTTCAGGCAGAAACTGGCTTCCTTCCCTTGCCACTGGCATTTGAAATTAAAAAGAGGATGATACAGCTCAAGGGATATTAGTACTCTTTAAATATATCTTCTAAACTACTTATATAATCAAAGGCATGGAAGTAGTTTTCTATGCCAAACAAATTAAAGTTAAGCAGAGCCGTACAAGAACTGGAATTATAACTTGGAAATGCAGCTACACAGCTTCAATATTTTTTTCCACCCAATCATGTACTCTGCATGGATTTTTAAAATTGGTATCTGGAGATTTTCTCCAGTGTTAAATCGAATTCCAGAACAATGCTTAAATCAGTATCCCACCATTTCAAGTGTCTGCCATTTGCAAAGAGTTAATGGGTTTTTACTGCAGGATTAGGTCTCAAATTAGCCACCCAAGGGCCAAATCCTTCTCACTGTTCAAACCCAGTCCACATGCATATTATGATTTTCCACAGAGCTGTTTGTTTTTAAGGGAGTAATATATAAATACAGAAACTTCATATAAATTCTGGATACCCAGAATTATATTTTTTTTTAAATGAAGAACCTAGTTATACTTGAATAATATTCTTTCATTCTGCATTTATTTATTCAGCAAATATTTCTTGAGTGCATGCTGTTTCCTACATAATCCATTTAGGTGATGAGCATAAATCAGTGGGGGAAACAACTGCAAACAAAAAGTCACTGTCCTCATAGGGCCTCCATTCCAGTGGAAATGTATCTAGAGAAAAACATCAACTCCCCGTAGACAGGTCAGTTTTTCTCCATTTCACGATAGTCTTTATTATCCTGTAGTTTTGGAGTTTCTGTTCCTAATTTAGGCTTCCACTCTACACTCCTGTCTTCTAGCTTCTGCATTTTTAAACTCCCATCTAGAGAGATCTATGCTATATGAGTTTCTGCCTTGAAGACCCAGGAGCAGAGGGGAAGGTAACATGGCTTGGAAGGCAGGTACATATCTGGAGCTTCGCAGTGAGGGTTTAAACCCTGGCTGTAGCTTTCATATGCCTTACAGTCTTGGCCGCATCATTCAACTTCTCAGTTTCCCCACCTGTTACACTGAGATGGTAAGGGTCCCTAAGTCACGACGATGAAAAGAATTAATGCTTGAACGTACTTAGAAAAGAGGCTTGGACATGGAGAAAGCTTGTTAAATAAAACTGTTAAAAGTGAGGTGAAGTCTCTTTTTCCAGGTAACGTCAAAAGAAACAGGAACAAGATACAAAGTCAAACTTCTTACGTAGGAGTAGTAACTGAACAAGTAACTTCCCTGAGATACATGCTCTGATCCAAATAGCTTCTCATTATGGAACACCCAGAATGCTTTCAAATGTCTTTATTCCTATTTTTTAGCACCAAAAGCATTTTGTAATGGGGTCTAGCCAATGAACAATGTGGTAGTTTCGGGTGAATAGCAAAGGGATTCAGCCATACACATATATGTACCTACTCTCCTCCAAACCGCTCTCCCATCCAGGCTGGCACGTAACACTGAGCAGAGTTCCCTATGCGGTATGATAGGTCTTTGTTGGTTATCCATTTTAAATGCAGCAATGTGGCCATGACCTAGCCAATGTCCCCTACTATCCCTTCCCCCCAGCAGCCACAGATTGGTTTTCTATGAATCTTTCTGTTTCGTAAGTTCATCCATATCATTTCCTTGAGATTCCACATATTAGGGATGTTATGTGATATTTCTCCTTCTCTGTCTGACTTCCTTCACTCAGTATGACCCTCTCTAGGTCTGTCTCAAATGTCTTTTAAATCCACCATGCATGATCTTCACTCCAAAAGATTCATAATATTTTGAGAACTACTCTAGATGATTAGCTAAAGAATTTTGTCATTATTAATGAAATTATTAGCTGCTTTCATGACCTAATTTTCACACAGGACCTCAACACAGCATTAACTTAGAAACACACTCTGATGCACTCCAGCTGGCATATAACATGCTAAATGAGGCCATTTGCTTTAATAAAACAAGACACAATATAAATAAAAAGCCTTTCTTATCCCTTCCTCCCCATTTGTTAAATAGTCCAAGTCCTCCTCATGTCAGATTCAACTCAGCTAAAAAGCACTTACTACTATGTCAGACACACTGCTAGGCATTTTCAACACATCATTACAGTTAAACATCACAAGATCTTAAATAAATTTGTTACTATCTCCATTTTCAGATGAGAACCCAGAAGCTCGAGGTAGGGAAGCTGACACAGCCTCTGGTCATGATGTCAAGCTCTCAATTCGGTCCCTTAACTCTGGATGCTGTGCCCATGGGAGTTGTTTCGGATGAAAGAAGCTTGCTCAGTCTTGTCTATTTGCTACCCCATGGACTACACAGTCCATGGATTTCTCCAGGCCAGAATACTGGAGTGGGTAGCCTTTCCCTCCTCCAGGGGATCTTCCTAACCCAGGGATTGAGCCCAGGTCTCCCACATTGCAGGTGGATTTTTTACCAGCTGAGCCACAAGGGAAGCCCAAGAATACCAAAGTGGGTAGCCTATCCCTTCTCCAGCAGATCTTCCCGACCCAGGAGTTGAACCAGTGTCTCCTGCAATTGCAGGCGGATTCTTTACCAACTGAGCTATGAGGGAAGCCCTGTTTTGGACGGTGGTCCTCAGAATGTGTGCCTGAACCAGATGCATCAACATCACCCGAGCTCTTGTGAGAAGTGCAGGTTCTCGGGCTCCACCTTGATCTACTGACTCATCCACCCTGGGGCCAGGACCCAGCTCTGAGTTTCAGTAAGCCCTCAGGTGGTCCAGAGGCTCACTCAGGCTTGAGACTTCAGTTCATCTCAGCTAACCACCCTAACCTCAGTCTTTCTCCCTCTAATAACCGTGCTTAGCCTTGCCAAGCTGGAATCAAGATTGCTGGGAGAAATATCAATAACCTCAGATATGCAGATGACACCACCCTTATGGCAGAAAGTGAAAAGGACCTAAAAAGCCTCTTGATGAAAGTGAAAGAGGAGAGTGAAAAGTTTGGCTTAAAGCTCAACATTCAGAAAACGAAGATCATGGCATCTGGTCCCATCACGTCATGAGAAATAGATGGGGAAACAGTGGAAACAGTGTCAGACTTTATTTTGGGGGGCTCCAAAATCACTGCAGATGGTGACTACAGCCATGAAATTAAAAGACGCTTACTCCTTGGAAGAAAAGTTATGACCAACCTAGATAGCATATTCAAAAGCAGAGACATTACTTTGCCAACTAAGGTCCGTCTAGTCAAGGCTATGGTTTTTCCTGTGGTCATGTATGGATGTGAGAGTTGGACTGTGAAGAAGGCTGAGCGCCGAAGAATTGATGCTTTTGAACTGTGGTGCTGGAGAAGACTCTTGAGAGTCCCTTGGACTGCAAGGAGATCCAATCAGTCCGTTCTGAAGGAGATCAACCCTGGGATTTCTTTGGAAGGAATGATGCTAAAGCTGAAACTCCAGTACTTTGGCCACCTCATGCGAAGAGTTGACTCATTGGAAAAGACTGTGATGCTGGGAGGGATTGGGGGCAGGAGGAGAAGGGGACGACCGAGGATGAGATGGCTGGATGGCATCACTGACTCGATGGACGTGAGTCTGAGTGAAATCCGGGAGATGGTGATGGACAGGGAGGCCTGGCGTGCTGCGATTCATGGGGTTGCAAAGAGTCGGACACGACTGAGCAACTGAACTGAACTGAACTGAGCCTTACCAAGCTCTTCCTTCATGAACATCATTTTAATCACATCCCTCTCTGCTCAGAAACCTAGAGTCTGTCTCCATCCCCTGCTCTGTGAAGGCCAGACGGCTGACAGTTCAGGATTCCCAGGCTTCTCCCTGTTTCAACTGCTGTTTAGTATCTTTCTGCCCTCAGGATACTCAAATCAGTGTGCTGTGGGGAGGGAGATAGGGGAGGGTTGAATTGGAGTCTGGGATTAGCAAGTGCAAAGTATTATATATAGAATGAAAAATGAAGTGAAAGTGTCAGTTGCTCAGTCGTGTCTGACTCTTTGTGACCCCATTCTCTACCCCTAGGATTCTCCTGGCCAGAGTACTGGAGTGGGTTGCCGTTTCCTTCTCTAGGGGATCTTTCAAACCCAGGGATCGAACCTGCGTCTCCCGCATTGCAGGCAGATTCTTTACTGTCTGAGCCACAGGGAAGCCACAGGGGAATGGATAAAAATCAAGTTCTATTGTACAGCATAGGGAACTATATTCAATATTCTATAATAAACCATAATGGAAAATTAAAAATTAATCAATTTTTTAAAGTCAGCATGCTTATTTGCTGTGAAATCTGCTCATTCACTGTTTCTGTGCCTTTAACTATGCTGCTCTTGTTTATTCTCTGTTTTCTCCCCAACACAAGTTCAGATCCCAACTCTTTCATCCTGGTTTCACTGAGCATCCAAGTCCAGAACTCCTGCTAAAGAAGCACTTGGGCCAGCCTGCTTCCCCCACCTCAGCTCCCATCCCTTCCCCTTCAATCTTTTGCTCCAGCCTCACTGACCTTCCTTTCCTCACTAGGACACATCTAGCGTTGTCCTGCTGTGGGCTTTATGACATTGCTTTTCCCCATGTTTGGCATATTCTTCCCTACTCCAATCCTTACACAGCTGGTCCCATCACATCATTCAGACTCACCTTATATGTCACCTTCCAGGAGAGGCTGTCCCTGACCTCCTGTTTGCTAAGCCCTGTGTCACTCTGTTTGTGCCCCTTCTATTCTTTTTTTTTTTTGTAGCACTGATCACCGTTTGCACTCACTTTATGCATGAACTTTACCATGTTGCTTTATGTCTTCTCACAATTACAAGGAAGCATGCTGAGAGCAGATATAATTGCTTCATTCTTTGCTTCAATCCCAGTGCCTGACACATAGTAGGTGCTAAATAACTATGTGTGAATGATTACATGGATCATTTAGAATCTGCACCACATGGTGAGACCATTACTTCGAGGCCGTCTTACAGGGTGGGCTGTCTCTATTCTCGGTGTCCATCCTGACTCCTCCCCTGGGATCATGAGTTTGAGTAGCCACGCCAGCCTTCTCTGGTTTTCTAGCCCTAGAGGACCCAGAAGAAGGCCGAAACGACAGACCAGCAGGTTTTCATGTCTACCGTCTTCAGACTGTCACACTGCACATCACTGTATATAATTGCTACTTCTCTGATATTGTATGGCAAATGATATTCAAAGTGCTATAAAAGAGCTTTATATTAAAAGAAGCTCAAAATGATGAATCCCTGTAGAAAATAAGAATGCATTTTATAAAGTGACTAATACCCTCAAACTTTAAATTCTCAAGGAAAATCCTGCTTCGTAACACAGAATACATAAAATTTTATTTGTAAATTGAATAATACTGATATAAATTAATTTTAATGCCTGCTTATTTGCTTCCTGGTATTAAACTAGGCAAATTGCATGCATTATTATGGACCTATTCAATCTTTATAAAGCCTTTGTGGTTAGCTTTGGTATTGCCTCTTTTAGTAGGACATTTACTTGCTCAAAATCTCACAGACAATAGTGCTGAAGTTGAGTTTGGAATCCCAGCTTTGTCTAATATTCCATCACTCTGCTGTCTATCTCTCATTATATTTAATGAGATCAAATAGAAATATTTTTATTAAATCAAAAGAACCAACAAAAGAACATTCAAGAAAAATTGCTCTCTGGTTTGGAAGAACTAAATATACATTAAACTAGTTCTAAAAGCAGTGACCAATTCACCATATGACAGGCTTTATTTTCTTGGGCTCCAAAATCATGGCAGATGGCAACTGCAGCCATGAAATTAAAAGATGCTTACTCCTTGGAAGAAAAGCTATGATCAACCTAGACAGCATATTAAAAAGCAGAGACATTACTTTGCCAACAAAGATCTGTATAGTCAAAGCTATGGTTTTTACACTAGTTATGCATGGATGCCAAAGTTGGGCCATTAAAAAAGGCAGAGCATCGAAGAATCGATGCTTTTGAACTGTGGTGTTGGAGAAGACTCTTGAGAGTCCCTTGGACTGCAAGGAGATCCAACCAGTTCATCCTAAAGGAGATCAGTCCTGGGTGTTCATTGGAAGGACTGATACTGAAGCTGAAGCTCCTATACTTTGGCCACCTGATGCAAAGAGCTGACTCGTTGGAAAAGACCCTGATGCTGGGAAAGATTGAAGGCGGGAGGAGAAGGGGATGATGGAGGATGAGATGGTTGGATGGCATCACCGACTCAATGGGCGTGAATTTGATCAAGTTCCAGGAGACGGTGAAGCACAGGGAAGCCTGGCATGCTGCAGTCCACAGGGTCACAAAGAGTCAGACATGACTGAGCAACTCGACAACAGCAAATCAATAATTTAACAAATAAGTGATTTTGAATCCATTCACATTTTCCACACCAGGAAGGCAATTCTGATTGAAGCAAACGGATTGCAAAATATTGGTTCCACCATCAAATTCTTAGCAAACCGCTTTCTTAGTAAAATCTCCATTTGATTTTTGCTGTCAAAATGATTTTTACATATGTGATTCGGTGATTTCCTGGGACTTCACCTTAAGAAACACTAGGGTGTACACTTGATAGATGAGGACCTCGAGAGAGACAGTGAGGTCCAGGCTTGTCTCGGGATGTGCCTATGATCATGGCATGGCTGGGCCATGCAGGTCAGAGACAAGCTGAGACCCGGGACCCTAGCTGCGGTGCTTGCAGCTGGACAAGCATCTCCCGGAGCAACAAAACACAAAGAAACTACAAGGCTCTAAAAATAACTATGTGCATGCACAGTTGGGGTGAATTATGAACAGTAAGACACAAAAAGACCCAAAAGCTCCCACTGCCACTTCTGAAGGGCCTGAGGCAAAAGCGAGGTGTTGGGAGCAAAAGCGGGTGACTGTGCATGTCGCCTGCTCTCAACACCAACAAAGCAGTAGGCAACCACCTATGCCACCTCTCTGGCCTGATCCCTATATGCACCCCTACCCTCACCCCACATAAGGAATCAGCGCGCCCCACGTCGTGGAGTAAGCAAATAAGGGAACCCGTTACTTGATCTCACTCCCCAGTGCAGCAGGGGCCCCAATAAAGCCTTGCCTGAGTTTCTTGTCTGGCCTTATATCACTTTCTATTTATCAGGGAAGGCCAAGAACCCTGGTCGGTGTCAAGTTCTGCTGCCTCTTTATCAAATGTTCTTCGTATATCAGGAAAAAGAACTGGTCCTGCTGACAGGTACTTGGTGGAACTTCTGAGACAGTGACA
Organism: Cephalophus harveyi; assembly: GCA_006410635.1. Taxonomy (NCBI): domain Eukaryota; kingdom Metazoa; phylum Chordata; class Mammalia; order Artiodactyla; family Bovidae; genus Cephalophus; species Cephalophus harveyi. The sequence goes on along the minus strand of SJYT01057708.1, from coordinate 264,004 downwards.
CTTCCATGAGGCCATTTGGACCAGTACAGACTAGAACTCCCCACCAGATTAGGTGAGCCTGCTTCCTGCCACTCTCTCACACACTCTCTCCCCTCTCAGATCTTTGTGATATGAAGAAAAGCTTTATCAAAAGTCCAGCCTCTTGCTAAACTCATCCAAAAAGAATTGGGATGAGAACACAAAGAGACCAACAAACAAAAAACGCTGAGGGTAAGTAGCAAAGAGAACAAAGAAGCAGTTTATTGAGACACAAGTGAAATTTATACATTCAGAGAAGCCTGTGGGCATCCTTGGGCCCCCACAAGTTTTTTGATCCCTTTGTAATCTTATTGTTAGCCCTTTGAATGGGTGGGGTCTTTTTGATTAGAGGTTGAACATTCTGTAAGAGAGGCTGAGGTGTGGATGGCACCAAGTTCTATCAGTTCTCGGTCCTGGACGTTTGTCCCCTGAAGCCACAGTGCTTGTGCTCTGAGAGCAGTTTTTCCTTAAATAGTGTGTTGTGCTTAGTCTCTCAGTCGTGTCCAACTCTTTGCGACCCCGTGGACTGTAGCCCACCAGGCTCCCCTGTCCATGGGATTCTCCAGGCAAGAATACTGGAGTGGGTTGCCATGCCCTCCTCCAGGGGATCTTCCCAATCCAGGGATCGAACCCAGGTCTCCCACATTGCAGGAGGATTCTTTACCATCTGAATCACCAGGGAAGCCCTTCCCTTAAACTGGCCCTTGCTATTCGAGCAGCCACACATGGAAGGCCATGCAGGGTCGTCAGCAACCTGTGCAATTTTACTGCTCTTGCTCCATAGTTTTCACGGTCAGTGCCTTGTTCGGAGGCTACAGGGTTTCTGTGTTAGACGCCATTCCTCCACGCATCATGGCCTCACTAAGTGCAAAACAGGGAGGTGGCTTTACCTTCGGCCTAAAGCCTATACATGAGGAAGCTGTCCTTGAACCCAGACCTGTCTTTCCTGCCTCGATGGTTGTCCTGGCTACACCTCAGACACTTCCATTGCTTATCTGGTGCCAAGAACATCCATGTATCTTACATTGACTTGCTTCACCCAACTCCTCTCTGTCTCATGGACTGAATCCTAAACCCGCATTTGGACCTGGGACTACCAGCCTTCCTATTCTGCCTGCCTTCACTGCACAGCATCTCCATGTCTGAAATGCCTGCCCCAGCCTCGGCGCACCATGGAATTCTGGAGTCACGCGCTGTCATGTCAGTCCTTCCTACAGTTACAGCAGATCTACGTTTTTTTTTTTTTTTGGTAACTTGGCTGTTACTTGGCTGAACAAAAGGAGTCTTTTAATCTATGCGGTTATGGCTACTAGATTATTGGTGATGAATTTCAAACTCCAATCACAAGAAACTCATAAAAAAGAATCACCGTATATTAAGCTTTTAAACTTAAAACCTGCAAAAACGTATCTTTGTCAAGCTTCTGATACAAGGCCAAAGCATCCTCTTCACACACGGGCCTGCTCGTCAGAGTTCTGCGGTGTCATTTTGCATAAATTACACCCGTGAAGAAGCATCCGTGATTTTTTAGTTGCTACAAAGTGGAGCAAGAGCTTAAAGACTTGCAGAGCAATCTTCGAAGAGAATCCATCTAAATTTTAATGATCTTTCCCAATCTTATACATTTGTCTAACTCACACCTAATTTAACAGCAATTACTTTTTAGCAAATCGCCTTCATCAAATCTCTCCAAAGCACTCAACTTCGTTTTCATAGACACAACATCTTGCTTTCTTCTAACACTAATATTTCACCAGTTTACATAATGTTTAATGAAACTAAGCAATTACAGTAACAGATGCAACTGGTTTAAATAGAAACGGGGACAAATACACCTGGTTCTTGGAAAGCATCCAGCTCAACGGAAAGAAGCAGAAGTCTGTGGGTATCTTAGTAAGTAGCATATTCCCTGGTGAGGACAACTCCATCCATTACAGAAATATGAGGGCATGGAGAATACCAGTTAATATGTTAGGTCATAAAAGTGGAGGCTGGGTCCTAGAGGCAGGTGGCTATGCAGACTTATCTCTTTCTGTCATAGAATCAGAAGATAGGAAGCCTTCCGAAAGTTTATGGAATTCACATTTCCAGTGACAATCTTCTTAGCAAAATCCACGATTTGTTTTCAACTGTTCAAGTATACCCTCATGGACAGTGTGCTCGTGAGCTAACAAAACAGCCTCTTTCTTTGTGGACAATGGGATAGTTAAAACACTTTCTAGAATAGTGAGGATTTTCCCCTTTTTCATGGCTCTAAATCCAACCTCCTTGTTTTCATCAAGGACTCCTTCAATGAAGTGGTTGCCAGACCCTCCTCCTTCTGCTTTTTCTCCTCTGGACACACTCTAGTTTGGGGTTATTAATTTTCCCATTCAAGGACTTTGCCCAGAAATGAAACCATTTGGCTCAGATCTGATCAACAAGAGCAGAAGTCAAAAGAATGTCAGGATACTCTGCTTGTATCATGGGTTTCTTATTCTATTCACTTACCTTTCCATAATAATCGTGTTGGACTTTTGGCTCATTGTTGACTTACAGCCAGCCCAAGCGTCCAATTCTTCTGAATTGTAGCCGAGTTACTTGTTTTCTGCTTTGCTTCGCCGGTGTCTTTTGTGCTACTGATTTTCAATCAAAAACTTGTGTTGGTGTCCATTCATCTGAGGCTAACTAGCTTGGTGTATATTGTCACTATGACAATAAAGACGCTTGATATTGATAACACTGAGTGGTTGCCATGCACCAGGAACACTGCTAAGCATTGTCCGTGGATCATTTAATCCTTATTACCGTTTTGTGAGATAAGTATTATTTCACATACCCATTTCTCAGCTGAGATAACTGAAGCAAAGCATATTTAAGTCTCTTCCTAAACGTCTTCTGTGTAGCAAGTGGTAGATGAGAGATACAAACCCAGGCAAGATGGTGCCAAGTACGGAGCTCTTAGCTGCTACAATGTATCATTTCTTGATTCATGTTTGGTTCATCTTGTCTTTTAAGGAATCAAAGCTTAACAAAAAGTTTATGGAATCAAAGCTTAACAAAAAGTCATCATGGACCTTCCTTTAATTTATTCAGTCGAGAAACTGAAAAGCGTTTCCAGACATACCTCTGTGGTCATTCTATGCTGCTCACTTGCTAACGCTTTTCTGGGGGAGGGTGATGTATGTGAGTGCCATTGTAAGGCTCTTCTCTGCTGAATTGTGTGTTCAGGTGAGGAGGGGGCCTCGTAGATTGCAAAGGCATTGCACTCTGGTTCTGAGGGACTTGGGTTCTGGTCCAGCCCCGTCCGAGCTGTGTGAGCTCAGCTCCTCATTTTGTTGAACTCAGCCCCTTTCATTTGCAAAATATAGGCAATTTAAACAACCTTATGGGATTTCTGGGAGGTTCACATGCAATGACATCAGTAACACTTTGATGTAAGATGAGGCCTTCCAGATGGGGAGTGAAGATACCCTCACAAAGGCACAAGAAGTATGGAGGAATACAGGCAACTCTCTAGAAGAACGAAAGTATGAGCTGTGACAAGGTGACATCTCAGTTCTCTGCAGAGGAAAGAAAAGGATGTGTCCCCTGGCTATCTCCCTGCAGGGGACAACAGGGCCATGGGACTGTCCCTGCCCAGGCAGCTGGACCCGCCAGGGTGGATCAGCCTTGCTGGTGAAGAAGAGAGAAAGGGACATGTGTGTGTGCCTCAGAGGAATAATTAATCATCTTGGCAATTACTCCGGTCTCAGATCAGTTTCCCACTGAGCTCCTGAACACAGCCTCTCTCAATTTCCTGGGACCAGCAGTTCTGCTTCCCTCCTTCAGGTGGCCACCAACCAGGGAAGTAAATTAAGGAGAACTTCCTCAATAGCCTGTTTGAGCAGATTGTATTCAAAGAAAATGACAGTATTAATAGGCAACTGATTTTTCACTAATGACAAAAGACTCCTACCAAGAACCTGGTTTGTGTCCAATAATGTCATCAGATTTTTTTTTTTTTTAATATCTAAGTATTTTTCTCCGAGAGATTCCAGGGGTGGGTGTCTGTCTCTTTGCCCTTCATGTAGCAATTAGATGCAAGTGTGAAAAAATAACTAACATTGTCAGTTTCTGTAAATACTTCATTTAGATATCATGGAAGATTCCTGAAGCTTCTGAGCTTCTGAGAATTAAGCAAAAGGAGTATTGGAAATTTGCTTTCCACCTTATAATTCTACTGGCTTCCCTGGTGGCTCAAATGGTAAAGATTCCACCTGCAATGCAGGAGACCTGGGTTAGATCCTTGGGTTGGGAAGATCCCCTGGAGAAGGGAATGGCTACCCGCTCCAGTATTCTTGCCTGGAGAATTCCTTGGACAGGGGAACCTGGCAGGTTACAGTCCATGGGGTCGCAAAGAGTCAGGTATGACTGAGCCACTAACACTTCATAGTTTTACATCCAGGCATCTTTACTGTGGGCACATACTCTGCACCCAGGAAGAGGGAGAGGTGAACATTTTAATCTTCCCAGAGGGGACGACCCTGCTCCCATCCTGACTTCTCATTTTCCACATGATCCCTGTGACGGTCACTTGAATCCCTTGGATAGGAGGACAGAGTGGGCTTGTTCTATTTACCCTCCCAGGCTTCTTTTCAGACATTGCTTAGTACTCACAGTTTCTAAAACTATGCACTTGTTCCCGGCAGCGGGAGGGTCTTCCTTGCTGTGTGCAGGTTTTCTCTGGCTGTGATGAGTGGGGACAGTCCTCCAGCCGCAGTTCTCAGGTTTCTCAGGGGGGTGGCCTCTCTTGTGTGTGTGGGGGCCCAGGAGCTGTGGCATACCAGCTTAGTTGCCACTCGGCATGTGGAATCTTGGAGCACCAGGATCAAACCCATGTCCCTGCACTGGCAGGCAGATTCTTAACCACTGGACCATGAGGCTAGTCCAGGACTCACATTTTAACTCTTTTTGTGCTGCTAGATGACTCAGAGCAGCACCAGACTCTATATGTTCACTGTGCCGTTTGCTGCAGCTGGGGCATCCTGCTGACCTCCCTGAAATACCTACTGCTGGTAACTGCTCACCTTCATTTATTGTTTGCTTTGTTTGTTTTGGCATATTTATTTGAAATACTGTATCCCTTAGAGTGATTAGCAAACAGATATACCATACGAAAGATTCTTCATCAGTTTGTGCTTTTATGTGTATTTAACTCCAGCTCTGAGACGGTTGGATGGCATCACCAACTCAATGGATATGGGTTTGGGTGGATTCCGGGAGTTGGTGATGGACAGGAAGGACTGGTGTGCTGCAGTTCATCGGGTTGCAAAGAGTCGGACACGACTGAATGACTGAACTGAACTGAACTCCAGCTCTAGTTTTTTTGTTTTTTGTTTTTTTTTCTCACACTTATATTGTAATAGGCTGCTGCTGCTAAGTCGCTTCAGTCGTGTCCGACTCTGTGCGACCCCAGAGACAGCAACCCACCAGGCTCCCCTGTCCCTAGGATTCTCCAGGCAAGAACACTGGAGTGGGTTGCTATTTCCTTCTCCAATGCATGAAAGTGAAAAATGAAAGTGAAGTCGCTCAGTCGTGTCTAACTCTTCACGACCCCATGGACTGCAGCCAACCAGGCTCCTCCATCCATGGGATTTTCCAGGCAAGAGTACTGGAGTGGGGTGCCATTGGGAAGAAAAATAATCTGTCTTTAGGTTAGTAATAGCAAGCTTCCCCCTTCTGGTTTGTCATAGGGCCAACACAGAAGTTTGCTAAATTGTATTTTAGAAGAAAAGAACTTCAATATTCTGGCATCTATTATAGGTTGCCCTTTGCTGAGATTGCCTGCAGAGGTTTGAGTCAGGAAGCATCCTTATGTACCCCTATTGCTGTTGTTCATTTATAGAGTACTGGTGCTCACGTGTTTGTTGTTGTTCAGTTGCTAAGTTGTGTCTGACTCTTTGTGAATCCATGGACTGCAGCATGCCAGGCCTCCCTGTCCTTCACTGTCTCCTGGAGTTTGTTCAAACTCCTGTCCATTGAGTCAGTGATGCCATCCAACCATCTCATCCTTTGTCGCCCCCTTCTCCTCCTTAGGTGTTTAGCATTCAATACTTTTCAAAGCACCTTCACAACTTTAATATTGTCCTGTTTTTGTGCCCAGGATGGATGGGCAGGAGATCATGATTGACATAAAATGAGAAGTTCTAAGTTCAAATCATGGTACTGGTACAGTAAGTGAGAAACTGGACCTACCTGGCTTTAGTTTCATGTGTAAAATGAGAGTATTCAAGTTCTCTCAAGTTGCGTTCAGCTCCAACTTTCTTTTCTCGCTTGAGGTCATGTAACCAAGGGTAAGCAGAGTCCCCATCGGGGATCTGGTGTCTTCATTGCTAGCACCCATCCTTACTATGTTAGACAGTATTGTCAAGATCAGGGTGGAGGATGCCAGCATCAGTGCGAGCTACTGATGATGTCTGAGGATTAGAAGTTTCCAAAATATCAGATCAGAGGAGGGAGAAAAGAAGGAAGGGGAGGGAAGGAAAATGGATTATAGACCAGGGTTTTGAGACAAGGTTATAAAGGCTGCATATAGTTGATGAGGACACAGAGAAGGAAAAAGCATTTTGCCTGGGGGTGAGGGAGAGGAAAACCAAAAGAGCTGGAGAAGGAAAAGAATAATTGAACAGAATCATGCTAACTAGACAGAAGGGAAAGAGTAAGTTGAAATTAAACCATGAAGTAGCTGATCTGAGCAGAACCAGCAAATGTCTATGAACTTTCTTCCTTTATTTTTTGATTTACTCTAAGGAGAAAAGTCACCCTCAGTGGAAAAAGAAAAACTATAGACTTATGCACATAGAAAAAAAAAAAAAAAAATCCAAGAAACCCCTCTCTGTTCTTAACTTCCTACACAGTCTATGTTTATAGTAATAAGTATCAAGATTTCATACTCAGAAAATGGACCCTGGAGAACCGTAAGAATCTAAACCACCAAATAAAGCACAAGGCAAGTTCAGCTCACTATGATTTGCTAAAGCAGGGAAGTGGATTTATCCATTTTGAGGGAAAAAAGTGAATAATAATGGCAATGAAAGCAAGATATTTTGAGGTTTTTTGTTTTTTTTTTTTTTTTGATCATCAATAAACAACAACAAAAATCCCAATTTACCCAGAGGTCCCTATTTCCTAAGCATTCAGGTTAATGGACATTTTCCCCTATGTTTGAGTGCAAAAGGAATTCTACTAAGGAGACGCAGGGAGTTGTAAAATTATATCCATCCACTTAATCACATGTGAATTTTATGAGGTAGATTTTACTACTGCTTTCTACCTCAGTATGAAAAGCTCTCTCGTTCTAAGTGAATTTGATAGAACATTTTCCTGATCCCTGTAGAGATATGTTATTCACTGAAAGGAATACGAAAATGAAAGTGTGGTGGATGATCAGACTGGGATATTGGCCAGGCCACATGGCCTGATCTTGGGGACAGAAATAAGACCAAGACTGACTGAGAGCTTCAGCACTGACAGATGCCTGGAATCAAACCCCATAACAGTTCATTCTCGAGGTACAGCTTGGTCCTTACCTCTTGATTTTTTACAGAGCTCGGTTTCCTCATCTGTAAAATGAGAAAAATAATAGTACTTACTTCATAAGTTTTGAGGGAAATTCTCGTCATAAATGAGATGATGCACCTTTAAACATCCAGCCCATGGTGGAGTGTGGTAAATGTTAATGGTTACATTAACATTTATAAAATGTTACATTCACAAATGAGGCAAGAGGTNCCTCATCTGTAAAATGAGAAAAATAATAGTACTTACTTCATAAGTTTTGAGGGAAATTCTCGTCATAAATGAGATGATGCACCTTTAAACATCCAGCCCATGGTGGAGTGTGGTAAATGTTAATGGTTACATTAACATTTATAAAATGTTACATTCACAAATGAGACAAGAGGTCGAGGATTTCAATAAGACTTGACCTAGAAAGGGATAGAGAGATGGAAGTAAGAACAGGATAAAACAATGAAAACTTACGACATCCCATCAAACAGAGTGGGAATATACACAGCAGCCTAATTTATCATCCAGCTGACTTACTGGGTGGATAAATAATAGTAATAATAATAATAGCAACAACTATCATTCTGTAGCCTTTACTGTGTGCCAAGTACTGTTCTTAGCCCTTTGCATATATTAATCCATTTTATCCTCGCAACAACTTTATGAAGTCAGTGGAAATAAAGGGCTGCCATTCATTAGATTTCAATTAAAGTCTACTTACATGGTAGGAAAACTTCAGGGAGAATGTTAACTATTATCTTAATTTAGACATGTATCTTGAAACCAGAACCTTAAAGTAAATAATCACATCAGGATGGAGACTGAAAAGGTCAACTTAAAGTTCACATGAACCACTTGATATTAAAAGAAAAATTAGAAAACTTTCCACAAGCACACCTCTCCCTGATCAATGTCCTCAGCTGGAGAGGCAATGAAGCTTCTGACAGTAGATGAACTGGTACAAAAGATAGGAGCAGAGCCAAATCTGGAATTGACTTCAAGTTCTGTTCCTCAGATGCTGTAATGCTTGCCAGTCTGGGCATTTTATTTCATCTGATGTGGCTGCCAGAGTTGCCCAGATTTGATGCCAAGGCAAAGAGACAGCTTTTAAAAGAGATTTGTTGAAATTCTATTACAAGGTCCTATAAACAATTCCTGTCTCCTTCCTGTCTCCTGTTATAAATTGGAATCTATATTTTACCTACTGTACAAATATCATTATTCTTTTGTATAATGCTCTCAACATCTTCACTTGATTGCTTTTAAATACTTTCAGCTTATTATGATGTCTTATCTATTTTTTGGTTTTGCTTATTTGGTTTGGTGGCAATTCCCCTTTTAAGAATCAGATAACCTTTTTTAGCTTTTAGTCACCTCCCTCTTAAATCTCAACAAGGACCCTCTTTTTTTAATTTTTTTTTTACTGTGGACCATTTTAAAAGTCTTCATTGAAGTTGTTACAATATTGCTTCTGTTGTTTATGTTCTGATTTTTTTAGCTGTGAGGCAAGTGGGCTCTTAGCTGCCTGACCAGGGATCAAATCTGCACCCCCTCCCCTGGAAGGACTGCCAGGGAAGTCCCCCAAGGACCCTCTTTTAATAAGAAAAGAGTGTGCATTGGTTCCAGGTTGTTTTTTAAGGTTTCAATGAAAATCAAGAAAACAATAATAACAAAAATCCCTTCCTCCTTGATAAAGGTGATATATCCAATTTAATGACTGCTTTAGTCTTCTATCAATTTCTAAAATTATCCCATTGCTTTGAGACAGTAAATCATAATTGTATGACATCACACTCTTTTAGGACAGTAAGAATAATAATTATACTTTGCAGTTATGAAAAGAAATATATGGCAGGGGGAAAAAAGGAGATTCAGTTGCTCTTACACACTTAGTGTTTCAGCTTCTGTACTTTAACCTCTTTTCCAAGTGTCGCCAATACATTACTTTCTCACTCATCATATGCTAACGTATTGACCTCAAATTAAATGATAATTAGGATATATCTTTCAGGATGTTTACATATCTAGATGAAAAATGAATCATCTCAAGGTATTGTCTAAATGATGACAAACACGGAAATGTTTGGAAACAACCCTGCTGTTTGGTGTCATAGAAACAAAACAACCAGTGGACAATTGAACTGTTCATTTTTCCATGAGATATTTTGGCATCACAAGGACCCTCCTCAAATCACCTCTTCCTCTAGTGGGCCTTGAGCTGTGATTTCAGTGTCAATTATTGTTCAAGTCGACCTCGAGAAGTTTGCAAAGCCAGAGTTCTTTTTGGATGACTTTAGAAATTCAATAGCAGTACAGCTTTTCTTGGTCTTATTCAAGAATTTTGCCTGGTTTTAAGATAATGTAAAGCTCACCAGCTGTTGGGTATCTTTCTTTCTCTTTCTCACTCTCTCTCACACACACTAGTCATTTCATTCCTTTGCTGCTTGTTCATTCATTCATTAGGGGAACCAGTGCATTGATTTCAAGATTCAGGGGTCCATTGTAGTGAAGGTCCCTTAGAGAATTCTGAAATAGATGCTGGTTTGGATTGGATAAGCCCAAGCTAGGTTTTTTTATGGATAATTTTTAATTATTTAATTAAATTAATAATCGGTACCTGCACACAGGCTTTCTCTAGTTGCAGTGAGTGGGTACACTCATCACTGGGGTGCTCGGGCGCTAGGCTCGTGGCTCAGTGGTTGTGGCTTCCGAGCTTCATTGCTCCATGGCATGTGAAAGCTTCCCGGACCAGGGATCAAACCTGTGTCCCCTGCATTGGCAGGCAGATTCTTAGCCACTGCGCTACCAGGGAAGTCCTCAAGTTACTTAACAGTTATGTCTGGAAGGATCCCAAAGCTGACCACCGAATGATTCTCCAGTGCTGCAGGAGGTACCGAGGAAGCAGGGGCCAGAGCGCTCACCTGCCTTCACGCTGCCCTGCCTTCATCCAGGCAGTCTCCTCCTCCAGGAGCACCCTTGACTCTCATCCATCTGGCCAGAGCTTCAGTTTCTCCCTGCAGACTCGGCCTCACTTTTTCTGTCAAACCTTCTCGAAGTCTCAGCACATGGGTGGCCTCCACTCTCCCATCACTCTCTGGTCCCGATCTTTACGGCTGTGGATTCACGACAGCTCCTGCCAGCCTCCAGGCACTCTGTGGTGCCAGGGAACCTCTTACCATCTTTGGAGCCCTGGAATTTAGCTCAGGACTTGACCACTAGGCAGTCTTGAAAGTGAAAGTGTTAGTCGCTCAGTCTGCCTGACTCTTTGCAATCCCCTGGACTATACAGCCCACCAGGCTCTTCTGTCCATGGGATTTTCCAAGCAAGGATACTGGAGTGGTTTGCCATTTCCTTCTCCAGGGGATCTTCCCAACCAAGGTATCGAACCTGGGTCTCATGCACTGCAGGCAGATTGTTTACCCACTGGACTACCAGGGAAGCTAGGCAGTCTTAGTAAGTGCTAACCAAATGCTCCCCTTACCCCAAGCTGACACACTTCCTTTGTGGATAAATTTCAGCAGCTGATGACAGGTGGTTTGTATATGTGCTTGTATATTATACACACTCCCAGTCTCGAGTTCATAAAGTGTGCCTCACTTTAAGAGGGAAGTGTTCACCTAAAGTGGCTGTATGAGTGTGAAGGGGAAGAAAAAACAGCCAGTACCAGAGCTGCTGAGCATCGTCCAGGAAAGCCGCTCACAAAATTGCCACCCTGCAACTCCTTCCAGAATCCCTAAGGAAGAGCTTTGATGGTGTCTCTTATTCACTCAGCAAACCATTTGAAGGGCTCCTGTGAGCTGAGGCAGCAGTGATGAGCGAAACAGGGAGAAGATTACAGTCTTAGGAGATAACGTAATAAGTTACGAAAATTAATACTGCGGTACAACTGTGGTCAGCCCCGTAGAGAAAAGGTAGTCATGCAAGGTACAGGGGAGGAGGAGGGGAGCAAGTGTGAGCTGCCCTGATGGGGTGGCGGGAGGCGTGGTGGGAGGGGAGGGGCTCAGCTGTTTGGCCACAGGGAGGAAGGGAAACTGGGAGGGACCAAATGTGAACATGTGAGCAGGAGGGGGGAGGCTGAGGAGAATGTAGGAGTCAGTGATGAGCGAAACAGGGAGAAGATTACAGTCTTAGGAGATAACGTAATAAGTTACGAAAATTAATACTGCGGTACAACTGTGGTCAGCCCCGTAGAGAAAAGGTAGTCATGCAAGGTACAGGGGAGGAGGAGGGGAGCAAGTGTGAGCTGCCCTGTTGGGGTGGCGGGAGGCGTGGTGGGAGGGGAGGGGCTCAGCTGTTTGGCCACAGGGAGGAAGGGAAGCTGGGAGGGACCAAATGTGAACATGTGAGCAGGAGGGGGGAGGCTGAGGAGAATGTAGGAGAAATCTACTTTTAAACAAAAAATTTTAGCACAGGGAACTCTACTCAATACTCTGTAATGGCCTATACAAGAAAAGAATCTAGAAAAGGGTGGCTATGCGTGTGTGTATAACTGATTCATGTCACTGTATAGCAGATACGAACACAACATTGCAAATCAACTATACTTCAAAAATATTTTTTTAAAAGGGAAAACACATTTTTTAAATTTTATTTATTTTATTAACAAGAATTTTTCACTGAAGTACGGTTGAGTTACAATATTTCAGGGGTACAACAAAGTGATTCAGGTACACACAAATATATTGTTTTTCAGATGCTTTTCCATTCTAGGTTATTACAAGATATATAGTTTCCTGTGCTATGCAGTAGGCCCTTGTTCCTTATCTGTTGTACCTATAGTGGGGTGAATCTGTTAATCCCAAACCCCTACTTTATCCCTCCCTCCCCTATGTCTCTGCTTTGGTAACCAGAAGTTTGTTTTCTGTGTCTGTAGTTTTAAAACCAGAGTTCCAACTCTTCTTCACAGAAGGAAATATACAGTCAAGGATACTGGTTTAAAAATACCTAGCGTGAGGGCAAAACTGGCCACGAGGGAAGGTCACAATAACTTTATTGCAGCTAACCTATTCTTAAAACTTTTGCAAATGCTTCAGCCCAAGTTTCCATGAACTGCTGAGCCCTTGAAGGTAATGCCCACCGAGGTCAGGGGCTGCTACCTGGTGGTCCCTGGTCCCAGGTCTTTCCCAGTAAACTGCAAAGAAAAAAGTTTTCAAGGCTAAGTTCAAATTCCACCTGGGTTAGAATTGGCATGCAAGGAGGACTCCGCTTTGGAAGAGCGTGCTTTGCAAGGAGGACATGGAGTGGCCCCGGTCCGTTTGGCAGGGGGCCAGTTAGGGCTCCAAATGTTCCCATCCTGCCCAGGACTTTGTTTCTGCTTGGAAACAAAGCCAGGTTGGTGCTGACTTTAATGGCCTTTTCCGTTTTTCTCTTGACAAAGATGAAAGTTTATAGTGGTGCATTCCGATCTTATTAAACACCGAATGGTCCCCATCAGAAACCGCAGGAAATGAGGGACACAGCGTTCAACACAATACGCCTTCTTCTGTGTTTCTTCTCCTGCGAAGGGGTGAGTTAGACCTTCAAAAAGGGGATGAGGCAGCTTTAATAATAAGGGGAAAAAATGAAAGCAGAAGGGAAGAAAGGTGCCTCAGTTGTCTCGGCAGCTGATCAACAAAGGAGCAGTCGTGAGCTGTAACCTCTCGGAGCCGCAGTCTGGAACATGACACATGTCAGCCTATGATAAATGGTGCAGAGTGTGTGCAATTTCAAGTGCAATGCCCTTGAGATGCGCAGGACCCTGATCGCAAATGTTATTGTTAAATTAAACCTTAAAGGAAGGATTGGAAAGAGAAGTGGGGGTGGGGTGGGAGATGTTTTATATATATATATATATATATATATATATATATATATATATATGAAATGAGCAAAAGGAAAAAGAAGAGAAGAAATAATAGATAGGAAGGTGAAGAAATAAAACTTTCTCTCTTCACCTAACAGAATAAAAACAAAAAAAGAAAATCATACCCTGAGACCTAATTCAAGGTATGAGATGTCCGTTTGTTTTTTCCCCCTTATTCAGTATTCCAAATTCTATGGGCATAGCTAACTCACGCCCTGTTGTCTGTATGTTTGTCGTGTTCTTTTTTCTCATCTTTGGTCATTTTGACAACACTGGTTATCCATTCTGTTTTCATTTCTCTATGTGTGCATGTGCAGGTGTGATGTACCTGAGTGTGTGTGGGTGCGGTGTGCTTTTATCTAGCACTAAAGGCTAAAAATCTCTCTCCATCCCTTTTGACACAGTTCCAACACCTGAGCTAATTAATTTAATGCAGGAAACGTGGGATGGGATGGGAATGGGTAAAGGAGGCAGAAGAATGTTGGAGAAAGAGGGAAGGGAGAAAGGAGGTGGGCATGAATCTGAAACCTGTTCAGCTACAAAGGTTCAAAGTCATTGATGACACGACGGACATGAAAAATTAGCTAGAGAGATAACAGTGGAAAAGCCACAGAAGTCAACAGGAATCGGAATGGCAAAACTGCAGAGTTGTTGTCATGTAGAATTTAGAGTCAAAAGAGATGTAGGATAAACAACTGAGTATCTTTATCACATGACCACACCTGCCAATCACAACCCAGAATTCCTCTCATGGATTCAAAAGTCTCATGATTGGTCTAGAAGGTATTGGCGCTCAGGGATTGGGTAGTGAAGAGAGGCATGTAATTGCCTTCTGGAGAGAGTCCATGCTGAAGGGATTTATTTACTTTTTCCCTCCCTGCAACACATTTGGATGAAACAATGTTTAATAGAGGGGAAAAAACCCAAATCACAGAAGAAAGGGCACCCAAGGCTTGTTTTGTACATTTTGGCCAGCTGTTGCCTAGCATCTTTAAAAACTAGAATCCTTTTTTGGTCTTTTGGAAAAGTTCACCCAGGTTTCTTGTTATGAAAGAAAATAAACATCAGACAAAACAGGACTTTATCAAACCTATAAATAATTCAATGCAGATTGATTTAAAAAGCAAGCAGATTTTCAGAGTGTGGAGCATGGCAGGGTTTGGGTAGAAACCGAGGGGGAATATAAATAGAAAAAAAGAAATGAAATTATGAACTTGTTGAGGAAAATAAATAGACACATAAAACTAATTGAAAAGAAAATAAAGAGGGAACACTCTGAAAACAAGGCGAGCTGCCAGAGTTCTGTGTAGTGGCACAGTTCCTGGGGCCAACGACTAAAGGCATCCCATCCGAGAGCCGCCATTGAGGGTAGGCTGCTGACCCCTGCAGCAAAAAGGGGCAGCAAAGAACGAAGTCCAGTGACATTTTCTCTGCCTCAAGTTAGTGTCAAACTGCAGCTAGAACCCAATGGTCGGGGGGGCCCTGTCCAGAGCTTTTTCAACAACATTGCACCAGAAGTGGTGTCAGCCTCTATGGAGCATCTCAGCTGAACATAAACCCAGCTCACCCTGGACCCAGGACCAATCTGTCAAGCAATCAAATGGTCTCAAGTTTGCAGCTCCTTGATTTCCCCCAAAACAACACTACGGGAAATGCCAGGAGCTAAAGGAAACTGAATCATGCATTTAATCAATACTTCTGGAAAGATTCTAAGGGGAGCCTGAAAGTCTGATGATCTTGGAAAATGTCCTAATTCTTTGAGTTGGGAGGAGAGATTGCACTCTCTGAATTACTCAAAAAAAAAAAAAAGGCTCTACAAGGTTGGCAATTTCCTTCATCAAACCACTTCCATTCTACTTTGTAGACAGAAAGAGAATAAAAGAAAGCAACTTGATGGAGCTGTCCTGAGTGAAACAGAAAGCAGCCTTCAACTGTTGCCATGTTAGTTGACTTATTTCACTGGTGGTTTCCTCCCTGCCTCCCTTGCATGAGCCTTTGTGGATGTATAAAACTTACTGACAGTTCTTTATTGATTTATTAAAGGTGGATTTATCAAGTCTCACTTTGAGTTATTTGTGCCACGTAACCACAGAGAAGAATTCTGCTTCCCAACACTGTGAGTAAATCTTCAAGAAAAGTCATGAATTGGATGTAGATGAGTTTGCAAAAAATGTGGAATCGTTTTTTAATCAGTCAACAAACACTTTCCACACAATTATTGGTGTCTTCCTTCGGTGGCTCCTGGAGACAGAAAGTGAAACATTCCAGTTGAGATCATACAACTGGATCCCACAGTTTGGCCAGTGATTACCTAGTATGCTCACAACCGTAAGGGTTCTCCCCTGATAATCACGACTGTCTCCAAAGAAGTTACCATCTGGGTTAGCAACTGAGCCAAGAGGTGTCTACTGAAACTAAGACAATGTCTTTCCCTCTCCCTTGGAAAGTTATGGGCTCAAATGTTACCTGGGAAAGACTGTGAGACATAATCAACAATGTAGAAGAGTTGCTTTTGTATCTCTGTTCGTTGTTGTTCAGTCACTAAGTCGTATCCAACTCTTTGGGACCCCATGGACTGCAGTATGCCCGGCTCATCTGTCCTCCACTATCTCCCAGAGCTTGCTCAAATTCATGTCCATTTAATCAGTGGTGCTATCTAACCATCTTGCCCTCTGCCACCCTCTTCCCCTTGTGCCTTCAATCTTTCCCATTATCTGGATCTCTTCCAATGAGTCGACTCTTTGCATCAGGTGACCAAAGTTTTGAAGCTTTAGCTACAGCCTCAGTTCTTCCAATGAATATTCAAGGTTGATTTTCTCAACAGCCTTCTCCAACACCACAGTTCGAAAGCATCCATTCTTTGGTGCTCAGCTTTCTCTATCTTTATCTTTGCATCTCTAAGGGGGGACATAAGCCTTTTTTCCACCAGGTTAATCATGTCATTTTCCTCTATTCATACACAAGTCTTTTCTTCTCCAGTATCATAAAGGTAAGCAGCCTAGATATTCTTGATACAGAAACAGTAGAATCCTAATCATAATTAGGATTATCATAATTCCTACTCATATGGCTCATGCCTCCCATCCCTCCCAGGGAGCTTCCTACATCTGGAATCTCAGAGCCAGCCTTTCAGGGAAGAAAGTGCCTTGGGAGGGCGTCCTTTCTTCAAAATAAATGACTAGGGTAATTGCTACTGGAGTGTTTTGAAATTACATATTTGCAATCAAACTCCAATTTCAAATTACCCTAACAAACAACCCCACCTTATAACAATTTAGAAAGCCTGGTATTACTGACATGTGTATGCATCGTTTGAAAGAGAATGAGTAAGGGGACTTCACCAAGAGCAGCTTTTACATGGCCAAGACTTGACTATCGTTCACCCGAGCGATGTGCCTCTATTTTAAAGTTTTATTTTTGCCATGTTCTTTGTTCCCTCTTTCTCTCTTTTTAAATCTGTTTCTTACCTTCAGCCTGGTCTTGTGCATTGTCAGACTGCCCCTAAATCTAAGGCCAATCTGAAATCTACCCACTTATCTTGAGCCACCTAAAATTTGATTCTTGCTTCCCTGGTGGCTCAGATAATGAAGAATCTGCCTGCAGCATAGGAGGCCTTGGTTCAATCCCTGAATTGGGAAGATTCCCTGGAGAAGGGAATGGCGGCCCACTCCAGTATTCTTGCCTGGGAAACCCTATAGACAGAGGAACTTGGCAGGCTACAGTCCAGAGGGGTCACAAAGTGTCAGACGCAACTGAACGACTAACACTTTCACTTTCCCAGGTTAAGGGAAACTCATCCTCGCAAGTTAAAGAGTCAACTCTGACAGATGAGAGAACTGCACAGAATGACCTTGAGCTTGATTGTTATTCTTGTTTTCTATAAGTTAATGTTCTGAATCTTAGCATTGCTCATAAGGACCTTCCTTCTCTCGGTTTGACAATTTCATCTTCTGCTAGTATGCATTGCCAACTCCACCCTCTGGTCACGGTGAACTTCTTACTTTACAAACCCTCCCTACTTCTTAACACAAGTTGTTTTCTCCAGAATGATCTTTTCCTTCTGCTCCTCATGTTCCAGGAGAAATCCAAGGTACTTGGAACTTTTTGAGTTTTGAGCACCTGCCTCCCATTCTCATTCTTCCTCCCACCCTGTTTACTGGGCGTCTGCTGTGAGCCAGGCATAGTGTTGGGTCCTGGCTACAGTGGTTAACAGACATGACCATTATTCCGATGGAAACTCTAGTCACCTTTGGTCCCCCCTTCCCTCCATACTGCTACTGTACCTGGATCACATCACATCAAATTAAAGTTGTTTATAGTCCCATGTTTACAGTCAAAGGATCCAGTGGACACTGCCTGGCCCAAGTCCTGCCTGATTCAATGCCATAGCTTCTGTACCTGGCACAACACTCAAGTTTGTTGAATAGTTACTTTTTAAATCTATAATGTCAAGATAGAGAATAAAGTCTTGTCTTGAATTAATTTTCTAAAAAAGAATGTAATTATATGCAAGAGAATAAACAAGAAGGTTGAAAAAAAATTGGCTTAAACATTGTATACCAGACTCTCTTCCCAGGACCCAGTCCTGGGTCTCTGACTGAAGGAACCAGAGAAGGGTTCCAGATGCTTTGGCCCATCTCTATAAACTCTGCTTCTTCCTATCACTGTTCCGTTGACGATGGCCTTATATTACTAGGGTTGACTTTCAATTACTGTCAGTTTTCCAAAAATAATATTTTCAGGAAGCTTCTATTCAGATTCCAAACCAACTTACCACTGAGATGAAAATGCTTGGAAAGATTCCCACCACCCTCAAAGGAAAAGCTTTGATAAAAGTAAACAAGCAAGCAATAAACATATTTTTTAGGCTTTTTTTTTCTTAATTCATTGTAGGACTTTTCCTTTCATATTGGAAATATGAAGCTGATGTTGGTTAATTTACTCCAGTCAATAGAGACGGCTGGATGGCATCACGACTCGATGGACATGAGTTTGGGTGAACTCTGGGAGGTGGTGATGGACAGGGAGGCCTGGCGTGCTGCGATTCATGGGGTCGCAAAGAGTCAGACACGACTGAGCGACTGAACTGAACTGAACTGAACTGATATGCTGATTTTATAAAGTCTGCAAATGACAGTGCACAATGACAGTCCCATTCTGACAAAAGAAATTCCATCTAAATTGGATCAAGAAAGAAGCATAGATTTATTGTGATTAGAGAAGAAACAACCAAGAAATTGCTTTTCACTTAGATTATATAATCATATTGTTAAAAATTCAAGGGAAATTCAAGTGAGGATCCATATGGAGGAAAAGGAAAAGAGAAAAAGGGTGGGTGTGGTGTGTGTGTACACACATATATATACACACAGGGCTTCCCTGGTAGCTCAGCTGGTAAAAAATCCACCTGCAATGCAGGAGACCCCGGTTCAATTCCTGGTTCAGAAAGATCCCCTGGAGAAGGGCATGGCAACCCACTCCAGTATTCTTGCCTGGAGAATCCCATGGACGGAGGAGCCTTGTGAGCTGTAGTCCATGGGGTCACAGAAACTCAGAAAGGACTGAGTGTCTGAGCACAGCACAGGACAGCGTACACACACACACACACACACACATATAGTATATATATATATATAAACATATTCATATATACAAATTAATATATATTCCAAAGCTACAATAGAATATGAATGCTTCTGTCAAATTACATTTATAAACTTTTAAGTGAATTTAAAGCTCTTGATAAGTCAAGAAGTAACTTATTTCACTTTCCTGATGCTTCTAAATTTGTACATCATTTTTAGTCATAATATTAATTTGTAATGAAAGCTGATTATCCATGAGTAATCTTTAAATTTAAATAACTAAAATTTCAAATTTTACCTACTCTACCATAATATGGCAACCCACTCCAGTACTCTTGCCTGGAGAATCCCAGGGACGGGGGAGCCTGGTGGGCTGCCGTCTATGGGGTCGCACAGAGTCGGACACGACTGAAGCGACTTAGCAGCAGCAGCAGCAGCAGCAGCAGCACCATAATGTAGATTTTCAATGATCAATTTTATGTAAACCTCTGAAAAGTTCACTTTGTAGACATTATATATACATAATATATATAATACATATAACTGTAAAGTGGAATATATATATATATATGCACACATAAATATGTAGATTTAAGACTATTTCAAATGGGTTTTTTTGAAAACAATAGTAAGTTTGACTTGTACCCGCTTTTTGATCTTAAGTGGCTCTTTTCAAATCTCCAAACTTCCATTTCTCTTTTGTAAGATAAGCTGGTCATCTCAGTCTATTCTCTTCACTGAGTTGTATGAAGGTAAAAACAGTAGTTAGCATATATGAGGTGGCTCATATATGGTACCACTTCCTGGTGACGTGGTGGTAAAGAATCTGCCTGCCAATACAGGAGACACGGGTTCCATCCTTGCTCTCTGAAGAGTCCCACATGCTAAGGAGCAACTGAGCCCGCGTGCCACACATACTGAGCCTGTGCTCGACAGCTCAGAGCCGCAAGTACTGAGTCCACACACCACAACTACTGAATCCGTGCCGGTCCACCCTAGAACCTGTGCTCCTCAACAAGAGAAGCCACCACAACGAGAAGCCTGCCCATTGCAACTAGAGAAAGGCCCGTGAAGCAGAGAAGGCCCCGTACCGTCAAAAATAAAATTAGCTTTAAAAAGCACATCTGAACACTTTCTGTGCCAGGTCCTTTTGTTGCATTTCTCTCTTGCTCTTGCCATCTCCCCATAAGCAGGTATTTGTATTACCGTGTGCATTTCCCATGTGAGCTTAGGGGATAGTGAGGTACAGTAGTTTGCTCTGGGTGACACAATTTGGGAAAAGCAGATATAAACCTTGACATGAGGCCTGTTTGTTTGTAGAGCCTGGACTCTGAATCATTACCCCAGCCTAGTTTGCAAAGAAAAACATACATATCCTTTAAAGAGTTGAATGACTAATCAATGTGCATGATAAGCTGGCAGCAAACCCTGTACCCACCATTAGGTCACTGCCAACAGAAGACAAAACTTAACTAATGTTAAACATTTTTCTTTCACAGGGAAAAAGTTTCTCCATTAGGTAGAGACATACTTGGAACCACCCATCATCTGATCTAGGGCTAAAGGTTTACATGAGATGTTTATCCTTGCTTTAGAAAGGACAACTAAAATGCAAAAGTTGATGGAGGCTGCGTGTTAGATACTCTTAATTTCATGCATTTCAGATATCTTATAAATAAATTGATTGTGACTCTGGGATTTAATTTTGAAGTCTGGGGCTTTCTCTTTGACAGGAATGACAGAGGAGGGAATTAAGTGCTGCCTTTTAAGAATTCTAAAGGACAGAAATCCATGATGTATGATTCTGCGTATAAGTGCAGTTTACAAAGAAATTGGACTTTTCTTGCTCTGGGTAGATCCTGTGACTCTAAGACACCAGTTTCAACTGACCAAAGAAGATGCAGTTTCATGGGTGTCCAGAATACTGCCAGTGGTAAAGAACCCACCTGCCAATGCAGGAGACATAAAGGATGCAGGCTGGATCTCTGGGTTGGGAAGATCCCCTGGAGGAGGAAATGGCAACCCACTCCAGTATTCTTGCCTGGAGAATCCCGTGGACAGAGGAGCCTAGTGGGCTACAGTCCATATGGTAGAAAAGAATCAGACTCAACTGAAGCAACTTAGCACACAGATTTACAAAGCATCTTCCCATCTTATAAGAACTTCTGTGGTTCTCTCTGAAGAGTGTGTTCCTCTAGCTAGAAATGATAGTTCTGGAGAATATACGATAAAGAAACCTCCTGGGATATGTAGGGGAAGAAGGGAATGGGTATGATATTTGAGTGTAAAGAACAGCAGCATTTCTATGACAATCTTTTAAGAAGAGTTTTCCAGTGTGAAAGTTTCTTTCTGAAATGATAGAGAACCCAAATGCCTAACATGAAAGGAAGAGATGCTTAGCCAGGGAATATATAATAAACTGCACACCATTACTATGACCGGTGCAGTGTGAAAGTGGACCTTTAGCATTGTCTTTCTGGTCTACCATCTGTCAGCCTTGGAGTTGCAGAGGTCCCTTCTGTTTTTGCATTTTTGCACCCCAGTCTCCCTGTTCCAGGAATTTGTGGGATTAGGACTAAAAAGTAATTGAGTCTGAGATTATCCTTTGGTTTTTATCATTTTGCCAGTGTGCATATGACCTCTCATAATTATCAAAGATCATGAGGGATTCACGTGTTTTCAAGGGAAAATGAATTTCTGATGAGAAGTAAAGGAGGACTATGGTACTCATCCCCAGTGTTACAGAAAGCCGACTCACTTCTAGGGATCCAGATTTGTGAATCCTGTGAAGAAACTGGTTCATTTTTCTTATTCTTTATCAACCTATCATTTGCAAATCTCAGAAATAGAAAAGCTGAACTAGAACTTCAGGCTTCATAATGTATGAAGTCCAACTGCAAAATCAATGTCTCTGGGATTCTTTCCTGGTTTCCTGAAAATTTAGTTTCTTTCCCTCTGTGTTTCTGAAGCACTTCGTGCTTAGAACCCCTAAAATGCATCTCATATTAAATTAGGATTTTCGTTTGTTTTTTGTCTGTCCATCTCTTCCGTCAGATCATGAGTGACTTTATGGGCATAAGCAAAGTCATATTCACTATTGTGGATCCATTTCTTAACATGTGTCCATCGTGTAGTAAAAATCCAATAACACTTTGGTGAATAAGTGCATTTATTAATCAATCTGTATAAGAATAGCTTAATTTTTTGAGGGGTTATGTCAAGGCTCATTCCTTCATTTGAATGTCTGCCATACAAAAAAAGTCAAGTGCTAGATCTGTAAAACTGATAGCAAAACATTCATCAAGTGAATAACTGCTCTTAAAGTGCTGAGTTTTCAGTGGTGTATTGTTTTCCATTTCTACAGACTATGCTGAAAGGTTGCATTCTTGCAGCCCAGCACCATCTGTTCCATTTCCTTTTGCGATGCCACTGTCATTCACTGAATTCCCACATTCATCTCTAATTTCCCTTTGATGTGAATTTAAGGATGACACAGGCTTTATCTGTTTTAGTCTAATGATTATTATGAAGAGACAATCATGAAAGTGTTTAAAAAAATCTCCCTTTCCCAAGAGGGCAGATATTTATCTAATTATAGGAAAAGTGAGCATCAGAATATAATAGCTGAGTTGGTGTCTCAGCCTATCAAATGAGTCAGTATGCTAATGAATCCCTTTAGACATTCTTCTGTATAAGCTCAAGCAATTGTTCTTTAAAAAAATAAACTCTTGCACCAGGATTTCTACATTTTCATTAGTAAAGAATCCACCCACAATGCAGGAGACCTCAGTTTGATTCCTGGGTTGGAAAGATCCCCTGGAGAAGGGATAGGCTATCCACTCCAGTATTCTTGGGCTTCCCTTGCAGCTCAGCTGGTAAAGAATCCACCTGCAATGCAGGAGACCTGGATTCGGTCCCTGGGTTGGGAAGATCCCCTAGAGAAGGGAAAAGCTACCCACTCTAGTATTCTGGCCTGGAGAATTCCATAGACTGTATAGTCCATGAGGTCGCAAAGAGTAGGACACAACTGAGCAACTTTCACTCACTCACTTATTTGTAAAGTAGAGAAGATGGGGAAAGCATGTAATTCCATAAAATCAATGTTCAGTGAAAATCTGTTTACAAATTAAAATACTGGGGATTTTCACACAAAAGGATAACTAACAACAGACATAAGGTTTATTTAAATTTTGTATGAAGTTTCTATTATTTCGGAAAATAATCAGATTCATAAAATTTTGTACAAAGGTATAGCATAATGAAAGGAGGATTGTCTTGGGGAGCAGAAGGGGGTGTTTTAAATTCCTAGTTCTGTCTCCAAGAGGAAGGAATTTTATTATTCTGAACTTTATTTTCTTCATATTAGATGAAGTAAGCTATCTTTCAGTGAGGTTGAGTGAATCAAGAGTAAAAATATCTCTGAGAATGTCTTGTATAGGTTTGCTTTACCCTTTCCCACTCTTCCCTTTGAAAGAAAGTAATTACTTTAAAGTTTTTCAAAACATCATGATAGGTGAATAGGGTGACATAGCTGACCGTTTCACAGTGATTAAGTAGGAGAATTAGAGAATGAAGCTGAAATTTAAAGATGATCAAGTCCAGGGATTTTCAGATACTTTATTTAACCAGGAAAACTAAATTCTAAGTATTGTACATAACCTCACATCACACAGAACAAATGGAGTGGGGCTTCCATGATGGGAACCCACCTCTGGGCTTTTGCATAAGCTCTAAGTCTGTCCATTCACCTAGGAAGCTCCTCCACAGACCCCTCAGAACCACTTCAGTGGTTCTTGAAGCTGATTCTAGTTAATCCAAGGAAAGGAATTTATTGAAAGACCATCAAGGATTCAAAAGAAGGTTGGAGAGGCAAGTATACCCCAGATGCTGTTGTTGTTGTTCAGTTGCTAAGTCATGTCCGACTCTTTGTGACCCCATGGACTGCAGCACGCCAGGTTTCCCTGCCTTTCACTATCTCCCAGAGTTTGTTCAAATTCATGTCCACTGAGTCAATGATACCACCCAACCATCTCATCTTCTGTCGTCCCCTCCTCCGCCCGCCCTCAGTCTTTCCCAGCAGCAAGGTCTTTTCTAATGAGTTGGCTCTTTTCATCAGGTGGCTGAAGTATTGGAGATTCAGCTTCAGTCCTTCCAATGAATATTCAGGGTTGGTTTCCTTTAGGATTAACTGGTTTGATCTCCTCATAATCCAAGGGACCTCAGATGTGGCTGCTATTAGAAGAAGGTGTACATATTTTTGTGACACAAAGCAGTCTCAGAAGCTAGGAAGCATGAGCCACAATCAGAGTTCCGAAGCTCACACAGTATGAGCAGGATGCAATGAAGCCCAATTACTTTCAGTTTTTGTATCCCTCTACCCAAGATTCACAATCTAGAACAAGAGCCTCCATTTATTCTAATCATGCCCTTTGGCTAAAAGAAGACTATTTCCATAGAGGAAGAAGAGGAAATAAAAGAGTTCTTCAGAAATGGAAAATGATTTTAGGAAGTCCCAAACAATAAACGCTAAGAAAAAAAATGTACTGGGGCATTCAGGGGCACGCGCCCACCCTCCTTAGAAGTGGGCTCATCTCCCTCCTACCCAGCAGATGTACTGGGCTATTCTATGGCGGTGCTGTACTTCATCTCAACTTCCGGCTCCACTGCTATTATTTTATTTCAAAGGCAGCTACTCTAGCTTCAACATCTACTTTTCTTCTCTTATTGCAAGCCTCTAAATTCCCATCTTTATACCTGTAGTCACATGATCCTAGAATCATTAATAGAAAAGGAAAGATACAGACTCAAAAGTCTTTTGAAGGATTAACCTTAACTGTAGTTTATTATTAAAGGAGGCTTCACTGTTTTTATTCCACGAAATAAAACTCCATAGCACAGATGTTTCTCTAGAACAGACTTCTTTACAAAATTAAAAGAATAAGAATATCTTTACAAAATGCAAGTCCCATAATATTACAGAGCATTTTCTGGTTTAGATTTATTTTAACATATTATCCCATAACAGAGAAGTCACAGCTGTTTTGGAGTTTTGGTATGTCAATGTGTCAAACCACTTATGCTGATTTTCGGCTCTTTTATAATGCATATTCTTGTCTAAATAAGAAATTTACTTGAGTACAAACTTTCCCCCTAGAAGTTTCCCATAAAATGGTTTATTTTATGAAAAAAGTTCTTAACCTTGGTTGGGGGGAGGGGGGTGGAACTTTCATGCTTTTAAGATCATCTCTGTCATGATTGCAATTCTAATACAAGTAAAACTGTTTTTAAAATACTAGTTCTTAATAAAAAAAATAAAAATAGAAATAACTAGAGACTTTTATGGAAATGTCTATCTTTTAAAATCTGGAGATGATTTCAAGTTCAAATTCCTCTCCTAAACCTCAATCGACATAACACATTTGTTGGTTTAATTGTTCGATGTACTATTCTGAGAAGAACTTAGAAAAAAAACTGCAGGGCCAATATCCAAAATTCTCCGGAATAATCTTTAAAAGTTAAAGTCAGATATTATTGAAACAAACTAGATTAAATGTTAAAGCAAACAAAATTTCATCTATCTACCTATCCATTTATTTATCCTATGTGTATTGTTTTCTTTCTTTTCACCAACAATGAAAACTTTGATTGTGCTCAATAATGTTGCAAGAAAAACTTCCCTGCTGCCAACAGTTTCTTCTAAGTCAGAGAACCTCTATTGTCTTTTCTCTGGTAATAAATGATAATAATTAAAGGCAAATACACAATAATTAGTCACACTAGGTTTATCCATCTGGTCTACCTGTATCCTATCGCTGTGTCTTTGAAACAGATGACAAGCAACATATTGCAGCACATCCCACTAATGGGTCTAAGTGGAAAATGAGGAGGTAAAGAGGTCATTGGAAAAAAAGGTCAGCAGCAAAGAATAAGAGCATTATTCCTTTCTTAAAATTTAAAGTGGTCATTGTTCATTTAGCTCTGTATCCTCCAAAAACATATGATTCCACAAGATAGTAGTAAACTATTAAGACACTTACTAAGCCTGGGGAGGTCTGTAGATACTACTGATTTCATTGTTGTTTAAATGTTAAATTTCATTGTTGTTTTAATCACAAGAACCATGAACACGATCATGGCTACTATTTATTGCTTGCTTACTATTTATTACTATCAGGTACCATGTTCAATTAAAATATATCTTTTTCTGCTTCTGAGAATTTTGCAAGGTAGATACTAAGATCATCTCCATTTATAGGTGAGAAACTGAGATAAGGAGAGATTAAATAAATTCTTCCAAGACTACTTTATTCATCAGTACTGAACCGAAGTTTAAAGAAAAGACATTTCTGGAAGGTTTAACAAAGTACATGGAGCTGCTTGTCAATTATCTTTGTTGGAGGCTGACTTTAAAATAGCTTAAAATATTTTTGTCCAAGCTTTTATGCATGATATATACTTTCAGAGCTTCAGTTAACATGGTCATCAAACTCTTCTGAGGAATATGATGCCAAAAATAAACATAAGAACTAAGTTTTATATGTGAGAAAAGCACATTTTGGATAGACTATTAAAGTGAACTACAAATGAATTCTTCTTCCCCTACAAATCCAAGAGAGATGGTCCTTCTTGAGAGTTATTGTATTTCACATGCATTCTTCAAGGAAGAGGAACAATATTACTCTATTTAGCAGCTGCCTCTATAAACTAACAAAAGCCTGATATCTCTCTTTAACTCACCTAGCATATTCTGTACTCGGTTCATGTAACTTCAACCTCTATTCACATTTTTAAAGCTTAAAATGCTCTCAATAGGCACATTCATATATACAAGATGGGCCATTACTTGTCACTCCATCTTTTTACACTCTCTGAATTTGTCATTAGCTTCCTACAAGTAAAAATATAGAGATTTCTATTGGCCTTTTTTTCCCCCAAAGTGGAAAATTAGGCACTTTCAGATTATTAAAGATAACCATCTTATGTTGCCAGTGTTTCTCTGGGAAAATATTCTTTCTTCATTGTTGTTAGAACTGCACATTATCAGGCCCATCAGATGAGAAGAGAGTAAAAAGATATGGTGGGAGATAGAACCTTCAGTGCAGAAAAAAATTCACAAGTGCATGTGTAAAAGAGGTTGAGTAAGAAATAGTACCTCCACTTGCTCAACAAAAGAGGGAAATTTGAGAAAAACAAGATCAGGGTTTTGCAATCAGTGTAAATTGTCATTCACCAACCATTTTGGAGTCTCAGCTTGTCTTTGGAAGCACACAGTTCTACAGAAGCAACAGCACCTGTTGCTGACTGTGCAGTCACAGCCTCACCAAGCAATCAAGACACTCCCATCTGTGGTGAATTTCCCAATTTTTCTCGTAAAGATCAGATCCTTCACTGCTAATGAGCTAACTGGAGGCATGCAACATTGGATTCTATTCTATGGTTGTGGTATAAAGCAGTGGGAATTAAAAATTAAAATCAGCTGAGGTTTTCCCCAACATTTAAGGCTGATGTTCCCCATTTTCCAAAATTCCCTACTTTGCACAGATTTTTCAAGCTTTTATTTAAATTAGGACATTAGGCATGTTGGCTTGATTACATTTCTTACTCAGTGGGTATCTGGTCTTTCCTTGCAGGACAGAGGCCACTCATGATCTAAGGTTGGAATGTTATCCTGGTCTCTTCCTTTCCTCTTAAATCCACATCCAACTTGATAACCAAGAACTGCAAATTTTGCAGCTTTAATGCAAAATTGAATCTATTCTCTCCTCAGGGGTTTCATTCTGATGACCAATGTCTTAGGATAGATATCTATAGATAATTATTTCTCATGGATTTTTTTCAACAGCTTTTAAACAATCTCTCCTGCTTCTCACTTTCCCACGTCTTCCCTCAACTTTCCCTTTCAATCCAGAATTCATATCACTATTGTGGAGCCCTATGCCAAGGGCACAGGTGTGGAATCCTATACTAAAGTCAAAGGACAAAAATCTCTGGAACTGGTCAACCCCCACAGCAACTGTTGCCATGAGCCTCCAGATCTAAACTGAAGCCCCATATTATGTAAAGGCTTCCAAGGGGGCACCAGTGATAAAGAATCCACCTGCAGAAGACACAAGAGACACAAGTTCGATCCCTGGGTCAGGAAGAACCCCTGGAGTAGGAAATGGCAACTCACTCCAGTATTCTTGCCTGGAAAATTCTATGGACAGAGGAGCCTGGTGTTGCCTGTCCTTGCCTTATATTCCTCCCCACAGTGTCCCTGTCCCTCGGTCTTATCTAGTACCTTGCTTCTTTGCAGGAGAGTAGGGAGGTGCAGAAGAGTCAGAGGGGGGAGTTTGTATTCATCCTTTAAGAGACGCATGAAAATAAGTTACATTTCACATGGTAAAAGCAATGTCATTTAGTAGTGTTGATTTCTGAGCTTCTGTGCTCAGTGGGGTAAAGATGCTCTGTCTGGAATTGGTGCAGAAATAGATTAAAGATGTCTTCCAAGGATTAGGAAAGGAGTAAGGGTTGGTCTGGATAAAATGATACCCCCTCTGAGACACCTTCTCCAACTTCCCCAGAAGGATCTATCATCCCACTCTTTTGCATTCCTACAGCATCCTGAACTTCATTGTATTTAGTTTCTTCTGTATCTGTCCCCTAGGTCGACTGTGAACTTCCCTGGGGCATGTACTGGACATTGGGCACTTACTAAGTACTTGTTGAGTGAATGGTTAATTCTTTTCTGATCCCACCTTAATGTGGTCTAGAGCTGAGTTTGGGAAACAACTGTGGACTGCCTGCAAGCTAAATCCTGCTGACTAGGTGTTTGAGTCAAGTATTGTTGGAATACATCCTGGGCCAACCTTTTATGTAGTACCTATGGCTGCTTTCATGCCACAACAGCAGACAGAACTGAATGGCCACGCCAGGGACCCAGTGGACTGCAAAACCTGAAATGTTCATTTTCTGGCCATTCACAGAAAAGGTCTACGGACCCCGTTCTAGAGCCTAAAAATAAAAGCTAAGATTTCACATGTTGCACCTTGTTTCTTTAATTGGGGGCAGGAGGAGAAGGGGACGACAGAGGATGAGATGGTTGGACGGCATCACCAACTCAATGGACATGGGTTTGGGTGGATTCCGGGATTTGGTGATGGACAGGGAGGTCTGGCGTGCTGCGATTCATAGGGTCGCAAAGGGTCGGACATGACTGAGCGACTGAACTGAACTGAACTGAAGGGAAATTCTACACCATGGAATCTAATTCAGCCCAAGTGAGAGACCCTCAAGGTCAAAGTTGCCTCCTGAATTTCATTTGCGCTCTGCAGCAGATTCCTAAATGATTTTTCAACACTTTTAAAAGTTTTGCCAAAAGGACACTTTACTTATTCTGGAAGGAACTCTGATCATTAGTATGGTATTTTATGGCTTTTATGAAAATGTTCTGGATTCTGTGGCTGTACACAGCACTGCTCTTTGAAATCATTCCAGCCTTTTGCCTTGTATCCATTCGTCAATATAATTATGCTTAATGAAGAGCAGGAAATGTTCCTCCAATAGTCATATCCTTGATTACCTTTCTACCATCCTTAAGTCTCATCTCCTGGTATAGTTCAACTAGCTACAACCCAAGCAATATAACAGTTTCCTACACATTAAAGGGTAACTTGCTCTTGTAACCTAACTTTGGTAGAGTCAGATCATCTGAGTCCTAATCCTGGCTCTTCAGATAAACTACAGGAATGATCATGTATTTTTACCATCTTCAGTATCCTCCACTGTAAGAAAGAAAAAAAAAAAAAGATTATAGCAGCAAAAATCTCTGCAGATTGTCGTGAAAAATCAATTCAATTACCCCTGAAAAGCACTTGACAGTCTTGTTATCAGAAGCGAACCATTTGCTTTCTGTTTTGCTTCCATCCTTCACATCAATTCAACTTGCCAACTCCATACGAGGAGCTAGGTCTTTTAAAGTAAATGTATCAACCTCCAGGTGTCAAGATCACAATCACGGCCCTTTGACTTTTGATGTTGCAACTAAGCAGGACACTATGGGGCTCCTGGGCACAAAAGCCTTTCTGTGTCCCCAGTTTCTGACCCTCTCTGAGTTCCAAAGGGCAGACTCAAACACTTGGTGATCAGAGAAGTGAGAGATGTAGAGCAAGGGAGGAGCAGTAAGGAAACAATAAGGCAGCCTTGGGGCAGGGTCCTAGTTTCACCTCAAGGGCTACACTTAGCAAAGGTAAAACTCCCAACAAAGCGAAGATGTTGGCTACTTGAAGACACAGTCTTCATTCCAGAGAAGGTCACAGTCTGATAACCTTGAGAAGCAGAGGAGCATCAGGACACCATCTAAGGCCAGATTAAAGGAGGGTGGGCCCAGGACACACCCTGATCTTTATCAACAACCCTCAACCCACCCTTGACCATTGCTATTAAACTCCTTCACCAAAGCCCCCCAGGTCACAACATGTGAATCTGAGAGGCACAAGTCCACTGTGTCCACCTTTGCCTGGCAAAACAATAAAGCTATTGTTTTCTACTCCACTCAAAGCTCTGTCTCTGAAATTTGATTCAGCACCTATGCACAGAGGCCAAGTTTTTGGCATCAGTGTTAAGAAATCATGGTTTACAGAAGCCTGAGGGGGCCAGGTCATATCATTCCAAGTATTCTAATCTGGATCAAGGTGAACCTAGAATCATTCTAACAAGTTGGAATCAGCTTCAAAGCAGTATATGTCTTGAAAAGCAAGACAATTCTCAAGATACCTGACTTGTCAAGTCTCTTCAGGAATGTTTTCTAGCTCTCAGAGTGGAAGAAGATTACCCCCTTTTCTAACAGCCAAGGGTGTTCCTAATTGTAATCTATGTGGCCAGTCTGGCCTGATATATCTGTGCTTTTTCACGGCTCAAGGCCTTGGGGAATGAAAATGGCCGCGTAATTCCCCCTAAGTGTTTTGATTCTAAGTTCATTGGCCCAGAAGCAGAAAAAAGAACACATTTTTTTTTCCCCCTTGAGCATTATTTTTCTGATTCTATCTTGGAAACCAAAGAAAAACATGTTTTGATTATATTTACAAATTTATCTAATCATCCTGGAATGTTGAACTACATTTTATCTTTGGAAAATGTCACTAATAGAGTGCCTCTGGGCATGGAGCTTATTGGCCTTCAGGGACTTCCTTCAGGGACACCAGGCACAAAGGGAGAGCAAGGACAAAGATGTAAACCCAACTGGCATGGCTCCACCCTCAGGGGACTCAGTGCACAGTGGGGTCTTCTGACATTTGTTTATTTAACAACAAACCCATTTTGGAAGCCTAGACAATTGGAACCACCTTCAAACTGCTATGACTGCTGTGAGCTTCTCTCCCCCACCCCATCCATCTTACTCTGCCACCAGAGCCATCTATCCAAAACACAAATCTGATCATGTCATTTCCCCTCTTAGAAATCATCAGTGTCTCCCCCTTACTCAAAGGATCATGTTTTAACACCTTTACTAAGACCCACTAGCATTCCAAAGAAAGGCAATGCCAAAGAATTGGCACAATTCTTTGAGGCACATTGCCTCAAACTACCACACAATTGCACTCATCTTACATGCTAGTAAAGTAATGCCCAAAATTCTCCAAGCCAGGCTTCAGCAATACGTGAACCGTGAACTCCCTGATGTTCAAGCTGGTTTTAGAAAAGGCAGAGGAACCAGAGATCAAATTGCCAACATCCGCTGGATCATGGAAAAAGCAAGAGAGTTCCAGAAAAGCATCTACTTCTGCTTTATCGACTATGCCAAAGCCTTTGACTGTGTGGATCACAATAAACTGTGGAAAATTCTGAAAGAGATGGGAATACCAGACCACCTAACCTGCCTCTTGAGAAATCTGTATGCAGGTCAGGAAGCAACAGTTAGGACTGGACATGGAACAACAGACTGGTTCCAAATAGGAAAAGGAGTGCGTCAAGGCTGTATATTGTCACCCTGCTTATTTAACTTATATGCAGAGTACATCATGAGAAACGCTGGACTGGAAGAAACACAAGCTGGAATCAAGATTGC
>SJYT01057708.1:221786-231909 GCA_006410635.1 Cephalophus harveyi | reverse complement strand
TTTTTTTTTTTTTTTATAATTTTGGTATCTTAGCACAACAGTTGCATGTGTTCAGGACTAAAATATTTTACATATCATTAAGTAACGTGGACATAGCTAGCTATCTCTTCTCTATTGTACACACCAGAAAGTCAGAGACTAGACCAAACTTTCTGGAAAGCACCCATCTGACACCGTGATTGGCTAAACATAGGATCTTTGGTGGGCTTCCTGAGTTGTTCAGGGGATAAAGAATCCTTCTGCAATGCAGGAAACACAGATGTGGGTTTGATCCTTGGGTTGGGAAAATTCCCTGGAGGAGGGCATGGCAACCCACTCCAGTATTCTTGCCTGGAGAATCCCATGGACAGAGGAGCCTGGCGCAAAGAGTTGGACACCACTGAAGCAGCTGAGCATACACACACAGGCTCTGTGGAAATGAATGAATGAATGAATGAAGGCAAGACTTGATTCTCCCAAGGATTCCTAACTGCATCTCACTCTCGAAACTTTCATTTTCTACTCCAGCCCAGCTCTCTTCTAGTAGATTTTATAGTCCTTGAGGGCTAGAATGCTGCGTCTATCTTATTTTCCACTGTCTCGGGCTTCTCTATACTTCTGATGTGTGCAGAAAGCTTCATAATGATCTGTTGAGGAAAAGGTTAAGATTTTCATGTTAAAAAGTAGATAGTGGTCCAGTGGTCCAGATTCCAGTGGGAATCTGCCTGCCAATGCAGGAGACATGGGTTTGATCCCTGGTCCAGGAACATCCCACATGCTGTGAGGTTAGCAGGCCTGTGAGCCACAACTCCTGAAGCCTACGTGCCCTAGAGCCCGTGCTCCACAAGAGAAGCCATCACAACAGAAAGCCCTCGCACCAGAGCTAGAGGGCAGCCCTGGCTTGTCACAACTAGAGAAAAGCCCCTGTGCAATAGCAAAGAGCCTGTGTTGCAACCAAGAGCTGCGACAGAGTCTCAAGGCAGCCAATAATTAATTATTTATTTTTAAAAGTAAATAGACCTGGAATCTAATCCCAGGCAACTTTCTCTCCACATGGATGTGAAAGACAGGACTCTGATACCAGGCAGACAAAAGTCTGATAATCAGTTTTAAATGTCTAAGATTTAAGAAAGAGGCAGAATGGTGAAGCATGACAGTGTGAGAGGAAGAAGGGATTACCTTTGGTTGCAAGGATTTATTTTTTCAGCAAACATATATTGAGCGTCTTGCATAGGCATGGCATGCGATTGGCTCTAGAGAAAAGAGGAAGAGACATGAAAATAAGACTTCCCTTCCTGATTTTCAAAACTCAGGACTAAGACCGGCCA
The DNA here is from genome assembly GCA_006410635.1 of Cephalophus harveyi. NCBI lineage: Eukaryota > Metazoa > Chordata > Mammalia > Artiodactyla > Bovidae > Cephalophus > Cephalophus harveyi. The sequence continues at coordinate 230,602 of SJYT01057708.1, read as the reverse complement.
TTGCCCTTTCATGGGGCAAGGGTGATGGCAGAGGAGAACACTGTGGGGACAGAGGCACAGTCCCCAAATCTCCCAGGAATTGGGAAGAGGAAGGGCAATGGGAAGCATAATAAATTACGCTGTGAAAGGTCAGCCAGCTCCTTAGGGCTGTCTGGAATCTAATGGGGGAATGTGGGAAAGATGACTAGCTAAACAGTCCCTTGATCAGTCTGATAAGCAATTCCAGATTAGTTGCTGTTTCTCGTATTGTCCTCTCCTGGCTCAAGGTAGCCAAACAAACCACGGACACAAGGACACTGAGGCTCTGAGAAAGACACAGAAAGGCCGAAGTCAGAAAGAAAGACTGGTTCCAAACCAATGTCCCCAAAGTACCCAGCACAGAAGCACAGAGAGGGTCCAGTCAAACCCTAATATCTCCTGGAAAGTCATTCCAAACCTGGAACTATTAAGATGGGCTTGGTGGAGATAGAAGGTAGCAAGTTTCCCTTTGACCAGTTTTGCACTGAGTGTTGTCTTTGGCTTGATATGGAGGAGGTGATTGATCCATAGCCTTTCATATTTTATTTTTGAGGAACTGAAAATTAAAGTATGATTTAGTTTTCTAAAACTAAAAACTAATTTCCTAAGGAATTCAGGAAACTCTCAAACTTCTTATGAATGCTCTATTTCTGAAAAGATCTCTGTGTAGCCTCAGAGACACTATTTCCACTCTCCTAGAACAGAACTGAGCAGATTTCAGGTTCTTGACAACTGTTCTTAAAAATGAACTCAATTGACTAATTTGACACATAATCCCATTATGTGTCTGGCAGTAAAGATATAGAAAAATGAGATAGATGGTTATCTCTTTTCAAACAACCAAAAATCAAATGAGAAGGAAGCTTCAGAAAAGGTAAACTAAGAACATACCAAGTACAGGTTTTTTAAAAAATTGCTATGGAAAGTCAAAGAAGGAAGAAATAAGATTTTAAGTCAATTAGGAAGAGTTTAAAGAGAAGGTAGCACTTGAAGGTCATTGGTTTTCCTGACCTAGATTTGGGGTTTGTTTTTGTTCCGTTGCTAAGTCGCGTCGGACTCTTTGTGATCCCACGAACTGCAGCACACCAGCTTCCTTGTCCTACACTATTTCCCAGAGTTTGCTCAGACTCATGTCCACTGAGTCAGTAATGCCATCCAACCATTTCATCCTCTGTCACTCCCTTCTCCTCCTACCCTTAATCTTTCCCAGAATCAGAGTCTTTCCCAGTGAGTCATCTCTTCTCATCAGGTAGCCAAAGAATTGGAGCTTCAGGATCAGCCCTTCCAATGAAGTTTTGGGATTGAACATCTCTTATTCATCAGCTTACAAAATGCTTTAATGAGGTATAAAAACTGGTACTATCCCACCATAATCACACAATTTAACCTGGAAATTAAACTAAGACAGAATAAGAAGGAGTAGAAGAAAGAAAGAAGAAACAATTTATCAGTACTTATTCTTTGACCGCCCACCATTCTGTATCACAAGTTTTGAGATTTCCAGTAATAGCCATTGTTGCCTAAAGCTCTGACCACACATCACATTTATATTTACTTCATAGGGTTTACAAAGTCCTTTATTACAACCTGTTTCATTGGATCCTCCTATTAACACTGTAAGGTAGATAACCTGGGTAGTGGCAGCCCCAACATACTCTGAAGCTCAACAAAACAAAACAAAAACTCATCTTCCAAGTTTCTTCAAGAAGCAGAAGAATGGAACCAGGTTTCAACTCTCTTCTCCCAGCTCCCTCATCTCTACTCTGCTGTTTCCCATAGAGTTTTGAAAAGTTCTTCAGCTAGATTTATTTGAATAGAAATAATTGCCAAAGCCTTCCTGAAGGCAGTCTATTTTTAGCTAGCCAAAATTGGCGTCTCTTGCTTTCATCTACCATCACCACACTCATTTACAGGGCACTGTTCTTTAGTGTTTCCATTCCCATCTGAAAAACAAGCCTTTTGTGTTAGAAGGAATTAAGTCCCTGAGAACAGAGATGATAAAATAGGATATATTAGCTGCTGCAGGAAACAGGAAAGGTAAGGTATTTTGCTACTACTACAACTAAGTCACTTCAGTCGTGTCTGACTCTGTGTGACCCCATAGACGGCAGCCCACCAGGCTCCCCCATCCCTGGGATTCTCCAGGCAAGAACACTGGAGTGGGTTGCCATTTCCTTCTCCAATGCATGAAAGTGGAAAGTGAAAGTGAAGTTGCTCAGTCATGTCCGACTCTTTGAGACCCCACAGACTGCAGCCCACCAGGCTCCTCCGTCCATGGGATTTTCCAGGCAAGAATGCTGGAGTGGGGTGCCATTGCTAGTGTGACTCTAAAATCTCAAATGAAAGAAGACTAAGGCTTGTTAACAAGAACAGTGGTTTCCCAACTTCGGTAATGATAGATAAATGCCGTCTTGTGTGCAGCTACGCTCAGTCATGTCTGACTCTTTGCAACTCCATGGAATTAGCATGCTAGGCTGCTCTTGTCCGTGGAATTTTCCAGGTAAGAATACTGGAGTGGGTTGCCATTTCCTACTCCAGGGGATCCTTCTGATCCAGGAATCAAGCCCGCATCTCCTGTGCCTCCTGCACTGGTAGGTGGACTCTACCACAGTGCCACCTGGGAGGCCCAAATGCCCTCTTATGGATCCAACTAATAATAGCTGCCTGGAGCAGTGTTAAGAAGGCTGTGAGCTCAGCTTCAAGAGCCCTGTATCAACCATCAGTGCATCCTTCCTCTAACAGCCACGGGGTCATGTGGTTCTATCCCAGGAGATCCTGATTCTGCCTTATTCAAGAGTTCCCTGGTGGGTAGCACGTTTATGGATGATAATGGTGACAGAACTTATAGCCTTGCTAGCCTCTGATGTTTTTTCTAGAGCGTTATGCTGACATCAGTCTCTCTGATGTTTTTTCTAGAACATTATGCTGACTTCAGGTCTCTCCAACAGTACCTTTCAGAACATCTCTCTGATGTGTGACTCATTCATTTTATAGTATAACTACTCACTGTCTATTTTTTTATCTTTCAGGTTTGTTTTGTCAATATATTCTCTAGAAAAGGGTCTAAAGCCAAATGAAACCAATTAAGAGTCAGATCAGTTCAGTTCAGTTCAGTCCAGTCGCTCAGTCGTGTCCGACTCTTTACGACCCCATGAATCGCAGCACGCCAGGCCTCCCTGTCCATCACCAACTCCCGGAGTTCACTCAGACTCACGTCCATCGAGTCAGTGATGCCATCCAGCCATCTCATCCTCTGTCGTCCCCTTCTTCTCCTGCCCTCAATCCCTCCCAGCATCAGAGTCTTTTCTGATGAGTCAACCCTTCACATGAAGTGGCCAAAGTACTGGAATTTCAGCTTTAGCATCATTCCTTCCAAAGAAACCCCAGGGCTGATCTCCTTCAGAATGGACTGGTTGGATCTCCTTGCAGTCCAAGGGACTCTCAAGAGTCTTCTCCAACACCACAGTTCAAAAACATCAATTCTTCAGTGCTCAGCCTTCTTCACAGTCCAACTCTCACATCCATACATGACCACAGGAAAAACCATAGCCTTGACTAGATGGACCTTTGCTGGCAAAGTAGTCTCTGCTTTTCAATATGCTATCTAGGTTGGTCATAACTTTTCTTCCAAGGAGTAAGTGCCTTTTAATTTCACAGCTGCAGTCACCATCTGCAGTGATTTTGGAGCTCCCCCAAATAAAGTCTGACACTGTTTCCACTGTTTCCCTACCTATTTCCCAGAGTCAGATAGTGAAGCTAAATTATCTTCTGTGATGACAAACATTTTTTTGGCTCATAAAATTAATACTGCTTAATGCAAAAAAAAAAAAAAGTAAATACAGAGAATGTACTAAACAGTGTAATTGCTATAGTCACCTACAAAAATAAGAAAAATATCCTTTAATAATGTTCCCTTTATCTTTTCTATTACTATATAATATTGAAGAGATAACTTCATAGGTAATTTCACTTTGTACATTTTTACAAAGAAAAAAAAGGAAAGGCTTGCCAGGTGTCTGAGTGGTGAAGAATCCACCTCCCACTGCAGGAGATGCAAAAGATGCGTATTTGATCCCTGGGTGGGGGAAGATGCCCTGGAGTAGGAAATGGCAACCCACTTCAGTATTCATGCCTGGAAAATTCCATGGACAGAGGAGCCTGGTGGACTACAGTTCATGGAGTTGCAAAGAGCTGGACACAACTGAGCAACTGAGCACACATAATAAAAATAACTCCTTTGTGTTATATTATGAAGTCTTTGTAGGTATAGTTTTTACAGCCAGATTTCACATATTCGTACAGAAGTCTCAATGTACTTCTGTACGAATGTACCTCTTCCAAGTCTGCCAATCTAATAAACTGATACCACAATCCACTCAATAACACTGCCCCAAATTGAGGCATCTTTCATGATTCTCTTTTCCCCTTATATCCTGAATGGTGTTACTTATATCTTGAGTGGTGTTTTATCTTATCTAGAGCTAATCCTCAGCCCATACCTCTGCATGCATCCGTACCCCTCAGTCTCCGGCCTGGACCATTTCTCTCAATTGGCTTTCCACCTCTGTCCTTCCCCTCGACCCCTCCAAAGCCCATTCTGCACAGAGCAAGCAATGCAATCTTTTTTTGGTAAATTGTATCATTGTCCCTCCTTTGTTTAACACCCTCCAACCACTCCTCTTTAAATGGAGATAAACTTCACTTGCCTCACTGCTGCTGAGAAGGCCCACCACCCTCTGTACCTGTCGTTCTGCCCATCTCCTGCAACTCTTGCCCACTCATTATCTGAAATGGCCACACTGTTTGCTGATTTGCTGCCCATTGGCTTTGTTGTGTGTGTATTGCTTGTTTCTCATCAACAGATTATCAGCTCCATCGCATGCCTGGGCCTGTCTGCTCATGGCCTATCCTCCGAGCCTTGAATGGTGGCTGGCATATGGCAAGCGTTCAACCAGCATTTGTTAAACGGATGAATAATATTCCATGACAAATTGTTTTAGCTCTCCTTCAGTTTTAAAACATTTATCATCTCAATACATTCCTTTGGCTTCAAAAATATGACATGGAGCTTTATTCCCCCTAATCCGAATTCTCACCCACCTGACCTCTGCAGCCCTCACGCATGGAACTCCAGTATTTGAGCCCACAGGGACATTCCTGGCACCAGCCTGAAGTCTCCTTCATGTTATGCCCTGCCAGAGAGACAGACAGACAGCTCCCTCTTCCTACGCCTAGGTATTTTCACTCGCTGCTCCCTTCCTTAAAGCACTGACTTTCCCTCTGAGGCCCAAGTTTCCATCTCTTCCTGAGGAAGCCTTGTGGTGACACCTGCCCTCTGAGGACCTATATCCTCAGAATATAGGGTAGAAGGAGCAGACAGTAAACAAATAATCCGAATAAAAACCCAGCATCAAAAGGTGATAAAGAGCTAGGAAGGCCTAGGTCTAGTAAAAGATCAAAGAAGGCCTCACGGGGAAAGCGATGATTAAGCTGAAACCCCAAGGCAAACCATCATGATGCTTGAGTTTCCTGTTCCCTGTGTCTCAGCATATGTAGGTGCCAGTTTTACTTTTCCTCTTAGGTTTCAAGCTGCTAAAAGACTGATTTCTCGTCTGATTCACAGCACTTATGCTCTGCACACATCTCCCTAAATGGGGGAGAAGAATTAGGGAGAGAGAGGTGGGGTTCAGGGGTGAGCAGGAGGGCAGAGGGGAAACGGAGCAGAGAGTCAAGGGGGAAGGGAAAAGGGGGGCAGGGAAACCGAGACTCTGACTCTGAGTGTTACAAATCAAGGTGGCATCTGGCTTATCACTGCACTCGGAAACTCAAGCAAGGATCTTTGTGCCAGTGCAATACATTATTTTCTTGATGTTAAGTACCCTTAGCATCACCTTAGAATGGAAAGAAGCCTATGTTTTTTTTGCATTCTCTTTGCTTCCTTGGGATTCCCAGTCTGGTTCAGACGGTAAAGCGTCTGCCTGCAATGTGGGAGACCCGGGTTCGATCCCTGAGTCGGGAAGATCCCCTGGAGAAGGAAATGGCAACCCACTCCAGTATTCTTGCCTAGAAAATCCCATGGATGGAGGAGCCTCATGGGCTACAGTCCATGGAGTTGCATAGAGTGTCAGACACGACTGAGCGACTTCACTTTTGCTTCTAATTTGCTTTCACCCTATTAAAGTGAAATTAGTGATCCATTGTTTTTTTTTTTTTTTTTTCTTAAATGGAGCCTTTGCCTTTTAGTCCATGCAATTTTGTCAGGTCCTTCAAGACCAACTCTAGTTTGGATATATAAAGCCCAGTTAAGTTGGAGCTGGCTTTGAACCGCGCCCTGTGCAGGGCAGCGTGGATGAGCTTCAAGTCTGAGCCTGTGCAGAGGGACCACCCTGGGCTTATAGGTGACACCCAGGGCTGATGAGAGGGGAGGTGGAAGAGCAAAATTACCAGCCCATCTCCTCCTTTTGGACAGCTTCCATAAAGTCTCTAGAAAGCAGGTCACCCTCTTCTGTTTGCTCCCATCCCTGCTGCCCTGCAAGCCTTCCTCCAGCCCACTGGAGAGGACTAGGGCTTTAATAAGGGGATCTGACTGCCCAGAAGCCAACGCAGTTTAGAAAAAAGAGCCATTGGCCAGAGAGCAGGGAGGCCACCGGGCTGACCCCAGGCCCAGAGGAGAACACCATGGCAGTGGTGAGGAGGAGGCCAGGAATGAAAAGAGGATAAAAGCTAATATTTACTGAGCATCCACTTGCATGAGGGCTTCCCAGCTGGCACTAATGGTAAAGAACCCGTGTACCAAAGCAGGAGACGGGAAAATCCCCTGGAGGAGGGCGTGGCAACCCATTCCAGGGGTTACCTGGAGAACTCCACAGAGGAGCCTGGTGGGCTACAGTCCATGGGGTCGCATGGAGTCAGACATGACTGAAGCAATTTGGCACAAACACACACTTGCATGAACGTGGAACTCTTTTAAGCAGCTCTTTGAATGCTCACTCAGCCCTTGAGATAAATATTAATGGTATTTCACAGGACAGAAAGTCAAAGCTCAGATCTGCTGAATTTCTTATCCAAGTTCACTCTGCTGGAATTCAAGCCGCTCCACCCCAGTTTCTAGGAGAATTGTGTCTGTATCTCGCTATGTTTTTCAAGCATCTAGAATTGTACTGAAAACTCAGCAGGCTTCAGATAGTTTCATTGCAACTAAATGAACAAACTACAGAGAAAAAGCACAAACTCCTGTCTTTGGAAGTGAATTTATTATTCACGCATCTGGATTATATTAACAAGTCTGAAGAGAAAGTATTGTGGTCTTGATTTGCATTTCCCTGATAAAATATGTATTTATTTGGCTGTGCCAAGTCTTAGTTGCAGCACACAGGTTTTTTAGTGGCAGCATGCAAACTCGTAATTTGGGCAGCATGTGGCATCTAGTTCCCTGACCAGGGATCAAACCCAGGTCCCCTGCATTGAGAATGTGGAGTCTTAGCCACTGGACCACCAGGGAACTCGAGCTTTATTTTCTTAATCTGTAAAATAGAGATCAAACTGTCCACCTCAGGAAGATCCCTGCAAGGATCAGAGGCAATAAAGAAATACAGCACCTAACCCAGTGCCTGGCACCCTTGCGCCCTCTGTCCTGACAAGTTCATTATTTCCCTGTTTACCAGCAAGAGTGTGGGGTAAAGGGCCGTGGGAGAAATGTGCTGGACGTTTGAGTCGCCGTGCTCCAAGGTCATGGAAATTCCTTCCTGCCCAGCCCAGGCTACCCCTGCAGGGTTTACTCTGGCTTTCCTAGCACATTTGTCATTTGGATTTCCTTTTTCCTCTTTTCTCTTTGACATTCATGGAGTGGGATAGGATCAAGAAGTTCTTTGCAAACAAGCCTGGAAAAGGTGAAAGGTGTCATGCGCTCAAGCTTGGGGTCCTGGACACCAGATTTCAATAACAGGACCAGATTCTTTCTCTGTGTGTGTTTTTTAATTGGAGGAAAATTGCTTTATAATGTGTTGATTTCTGCCATACAACATCGCAAATCAGCCGTTACTATACACATCTCCCCTCCTTCTCGAGGCTCCCTCCCTTCCCCCCAAACTCCTCTGGGTCATCACAGAGCCAGGCAGGACTCCCCGTGTTACACAGCAGCGTGTCACCGGCTACCTATTTACACATGGTAGTATATATATGGGAGAAGGCAATGGCACCCCACTCCAGTGCTCTTGCCTGGAGAATCCCATGGACGGAGGAGCCTGGTGGGCTGCAGTCCATGGGGTCGCTAGGAGTCAGACAGGACTGAGCGACTTCACTTTCACTTTTCACCTCCATGCATTGGAGAGGGAAATGGCAACCCACTCCAGTGTTCTTGCTTGGAGAATCTCAGGGACGGGGGTAACCCTGGTGGGCTGCCATCTATGGGGTCGCACAGAGTCGGACACGACTGAAGCAACTTAGCAGCAGCAGCAGCAGTATATATATGTCGATGCTACTTTCTCTGTTCGTCCAGCTCTTTCCTTCCCTCACTGCATCCACAAGCCCATTCTCTCTTTACAAAGGCTTTGGACTACCGGAACACAGTGGGTGGATGCTGACTGAAGACAGATTCCCTCAGGGTGGGGCTTACATGAGCTTGCTGGTGTAATTCAAGATCCTCTGGCTACAGATGAGGGTTAGTTAGGATGGGCTCCATCCCAAGCAAACAAAACCCCACACAGACCTGCATGAGGTCAGCGCTCTGGGCCAGACCATTTAGAAGCAATATTTGAATACTTACATTTTTAAAAAGGCATCATTGTTTTCATACATCC